>JAMKQA010027477.1:0-26614 GCA_024699735.1 Posidonia australis
CATTTGGCAACAAGTCATGATTTTCGGTGCATCCGTCGGATAAGTGATTTACCGCCTATAGCAATCATCCTTCTGTAACCTCAAAATGGGGGTATCTTATCAACCCTGAGCATCGGTCTTGGTTCCTTTCGTCCCTCGACCTCACTCAAGGAGGGGCATCTGTAGACACCCCGATTTTGAGGTGACCCAGAGATAAGTGTCCGTATGTTGCTTTGGGATGTTACCAACCAAACCCCAAACCTATTAGCCAGTTAAAAGCCCAATTAGTAAGATCTGTGAGCTGGGTTGGCGCGCCTTTCAGGCGCACCAACCAGGCGCACCAAGTAGGCACACATCACTGGCACACCTACCTGGCGCCCAGCCCGTTTCCAGGCTGCGGCTGCTGACTTTCCCTCTTCCAAGGCTGTTACCTAGCAAACGAATGTGTCAAGGAATATTCAAGCCTCTTCATCTGCGAGGCCCTTCGTTTTTCATGAGTTACCCCATGTGAGGATCCCTATATATAGGAGTCCATTTGCCACCTTGAGAGCACCTTTTTGCTGAGAGAGAAATCCTGTTCTGCACTGAGCCATTTCCTTGCACGAGTTTCTCCTTCCACCCAGCAGCACATACTCGTATTCTGGAGCTTTCCCTTGCATCCCAGAGCCTCCCTGATCCTTCCAAAGCAACAAGGATCCTTTTATTCCCTGCATTACAAGAGGGAACATCGTGAGAGGTAGGATTTCTTTTCCCCTCTTTCTCTTTTGCATTTTACTTCAACAGCATGATATAATACTTGCATCTTTCGAGATACTCTAGTTGTTTACATGATCTTTGCCTTCAATATGTAGCATGTATCTTTGTTTCCTAAGTTTTCTTCTCTATTTCCGTATCTAGAAATGCATGATTCATTACTGTTTTTCTCTGTCTTCTTGGCTGAACATTTGAATGAGCATGAGCAAATGTGGATTTCATGATACTTTCCAAGTATATGTGGCTATTAAGACCCATGATTTGCATTCTGTTTTGTCTTTGTGTTTTGTTTCATTCTTGATCATGGATTATATCATGTACTGGATAATACCATGTAGCTCATTTGCATGATTTTTAGAGTGATTATATTTTCAATGAATCCGTTTTCAGCATCTGCATCAATTTACTTGCACGCATCATTGTCCACTGGCAGTTCTGGGTTGGGTTCCGGATCAGCTGCAGTCTGAACCAGAACAGCCTGGGGCGTACTAGACAGGCGCACTAGACTGGCGCACCTAACCAGAGCACCAGTCTGGCGCAAACATCTGCTGCACAGACTGGTCAGAGGGTATTTTGCATGCATATTTACATGGTTTTCCGAACGGCTTTCAGTGTGATTTCTGTTTTGCTGACTCTCTGGTATTCCATGATACTTCACGATCGCTTTGCTATGGATCTATGGATTTTTCCTCTGTTTTCTTGATCTGTCCACGCTACCCGGGTAGGCTGTATCTTGCACGCTTTATCCTATACGGAAAGCTTGTGCTTCAGCCCACAATCCAGAGGCTTGGTCAATCTCGCTTACCTCGTTTTTTTTTACTACATTTGTGTGACCTTGTGTGAGGCTATTTGCCCTTGAACACAGGGTTCACCATCTCTTGCATTTGGATCATGATTTGGTTTCCTCAAGTCTTTACAGCTTTTCCGAATGCATTTTTGAGATTTAGGCTTTTTTGAATGCATCTTTATAAGATTTAACATTGCATATTTGCTCTGTTTTGATTCTGGAACACTCTGGACCACCTAGGCGCACATAGGTGGCGCACCAGACTGACTCACCAGTCTGGCACACAAAACCAGCACACTGCTCTGTTTTCAGCACATAGCATGCTTTCATATGATTTTATCATGCTTTCTCGACTTGCTTTTCTCCTGGATTTTTCCTGATTTTCCTCCTGGATTTACTAGGAAGGCACACTTTGTTTTTTTACTATTTTATGTGTTTTACTTGCATTTGCATAAAGCGAGCAATGGTGAGAAAATCACTCAAAATGATACAACTTTGATTTTGTTTATGCAATATCTTTGCATTATACACTTGACCTGGAATAAAGAGTGATGTTTCTGAGCATTAGGACACTCCCCTTGCACATCATGCACCTATTAGCATAAGGCACTAAGCATAGCATGGCATATCGCCCTCGGGCGTATATAAAACGCTGAAAAGCCAACATTTCATAAGCATTGGAGAAATCATAGAAGACTGATTTTATCGGGCGTACGAGGGTGCCTAACACCTTCCTCGTACGTAACCGGGATCCTTACCCGCATTTCTGGTTTTCGAAGACCTTTCTTTTTTATTGTTTTGCATGATTTTTCATGTGTTATTTGGTTTTCCTCGTCTTCCATAATAGACTAGGTGGCGACTCCTGTATTTTTCATTTTATTTTATTTTTTTTGTCGTGATTTTACCGACTTTCGCATTATTTTGCGATCCTCGCCGGCATGGTTACACCATCCCATCCCCTTAGTCTCCCACCTCCTTAGGTCAATCAGAATTGCTTTTGCAAGGATGAAGAAATGCATGACTAGAGCTGCCAAGGTGGCGTTGATAGCACCAATAGCACGGGAGCGATTCCAGCACCTTGGACTCGAGGTTGTTGACAGGTAAATCCCTCCCACATTCTTTTTTGCATGAATTGTCTTTCATTTGGTTTTTGTCTATTTTTTCACGTTTTCTTACCTTATATAGATTCCATAAAAAAATATAAAATTGTAACAACCTGCATCACTACACAACAAAATTCATTAGCCTACTTAAATCAAACATAATTAAATGCTTAATTTACAGAATAATTAAAGACTAATTATAATATCTAAACTACCAAGAACCTGTAGTGGATGGCTAGGCGACTCCAACTATATGCTCTAGCTATGAAAACTGTGACTCATCGTCACTTGTAACTAAAAATCATAAGGAAAACACGAGTAAGTGATTTGAAAGTAACTCAACAAACACCCCACAAAAATCACACGAAAACCTAAAATAAAACCTCAATAAAAGCAAGTCAAATCAAACACATTTCCATAAAATCATTTTATTTTCGTTTGGAAGCACCAATATCATCAAACACCGCGGCTCCATTGGCAAAAACACACAGAAACAACAACAACACCACACATGCAGAAAACTCGAATGTCACACAGGCCAAAGTCAACAAATTCTCGAGCTACATAAGTAGAAAACCACACTGAGTCATGTTACCCGGTGTCAAACAACTAACTTTGGCTACAAGTAGCCACCAAAATGCATTGCACTGTGACGAACTCACCACCTTGGGAGGAGCAAGCCCGTCTTGCAGTCCAACCACATGCACAGAAAGAACTGCTCTCATGCCAACCACACAAGATGTCTGTCCATTCTATGGACGTCACTAGTCAATGGGGCACGTGCATTACCAATCCTGGCTCCCACAAGGTATACCCTCTCGACGTCTTAACGATGATGCTTGAAAACTACCTAAGTCTCATATCTATAGGTCCAGATAGAAACCTAAGTCTTAGCACCTAGAAATGACTAGAGTATCATACCTCTAGGTCTAGGCGGCACCTCAACCCGAGGACCTCAGTCTCGTCTTCGTGGACAACAATCTAAGAGTATCATACCTCTTGGATCTAACGAACACTTGCCTACGGCCTTTTGGTCTCTAACCTTAACCTAGCTGATGTGCTCGACCACCCTAAAATGTCGTCATATTCCTTGATCTAGGCAACACACTCCTCTAATCTCTTGGTCCTTCACAAATCTTGAAAACTCTTTTTCAAAACATTACGATATTTTCCTTTAAAAAACATTTGCAAAGCCATTTTTATATCACCAAAATAGACACACCATTTAATCATAATTAAATCTTCAAAACTCGACTAAAAATCCACAAATAATGAGTTCAGGGGTCTGATTTGGCAAATCATTTTCAAAACGGTCAACTGAACTTGGATTCAGGACTCACACTTGAGAATACAATCGACACACCGAAAATGGGTCGGTATACCAAAATTTGAGTGCTGGGCCAATTTCTTGAGAGCCATTTCAGCACACTAAAATGAGTTTGGTATACCAAAATCTAGGTTGAGGAGAAACTTGAGAGCATCATCGACATACAAAATTGAATTTGGCATACCGATTTTGCCGATTACAGAGCATTGGCCAACCATAACCCATGAATTGCCCAAACATGGGAACCTCAACTAGTTCCACTACACAACCATAAAATCCACAAAATAAGGGAAAGGAAGGCATGGAAACACTCTACAATTGGGCACAGAAATCACTACGATCCATTCACCATAGCTCAAGATATTAAAATTCAAAACAAGAGGACACAAATAGATGAACAATAGCCAACACAAGCATTAAATTGCCATAAATGCACAATAAATTCTCTAAATTCATGAAATTACTACTACACATTAAATTCATGCTATTCTACTCATTTTCATGCCAATTCAAGAAGAAAATGTGAGGTGTGTACCTCTAGGACGATTTACAGAGGTTTCACCACCTTGTCAACCTCCACGCGAACAACTAACAGCCAAAACCACTCTAGGCACCTCACAGCCACCTCAAGATCACATGACTGTAAGGGCAATGATTTGGAGCTAACCATCTCAGCCTGAAACCCACTTCCAATGCTGCACCTCTCTCTCTCTCTCTCTCTCTCTCTCTCTCTCTCTCTCTCTCTCTTAGGCAGGTACGGGGAGGTGAGGAAGAGAAGAGAAGAGGAAAGAGGAAGAAGAAGAAATGAGGGTGGTACGATGGTTCTAAAGCTCGCCCATTGCCTACTGCACTCACAGAAGAGAAGGGAGAATCAACAAAAAAGGAGGAGGAGTCGTATGGGAGAAGCCACAACCCTTCTCCTTCTTATATGTGCAGGCTAGTGGTGGTTGTGCATGTGCACAACAACGAATCAAAAATTACATGTACCAGCTGCACGTCCCTAGTCACCAATCAACTAAAGCACGAGGCAAACTACCTCTCCTCATCAGCACGCCCACACATAGAAGTACAAACTCAGTGCCACCACAAAAGACAAGGCACATGTAACACTCGAAAATTCATTTATTTGTAAATATACATTTTTAATGAATTTTATTGTAGACAAGTGTTACTGGTGCGAGGTCATTTCAGTAATTTTGTGATTTTATACTTTAGCCCTATTATTTGGCTTATTCTGTGCCTTGTCCTTTTGTAGAGGCAATGTACTTATGCTCCTGTGTGGAGACATGTAAGTGGTGACAGGTGGATTGCCTCGCGTTGTTGCGTGGTTAGTGCGAGGGTGGTTGGTTGTGACTGAGACGCGTAGTTGTACATGCTTGTTGTTTAGTTGTTATGCGCATACGTAACCACCACCAGCCGTGTATATAAGAGAGGAGGACGGATGTAGCTTCCCCTGCACACTTCCTCTCCTTCTTCTTCTCTCCCACCAACCCACCTCCCATCCTTTCCCGTCACACTTCCTCTTCCTTCTCAAGCGCAACGAGGCGGTGGGTGATCTTTGAGACTTTGTCCCTCCCTCATGCCCCTCCTCCTTCCTCTTCCTCTCCTCCTTTTCCTCCTCCCTTCTCCACTATTGACAAAGTGAGGGAGAGAGAGAGTGTTGGAGCTTTGGGAGCTTGATCAAGCCAAAAGGAGCTCCAGACTTCTTCCTCGGAGGTGCGACGAGCTCGTGGAGGTCGTGTGGATGGCTAGAGCATGAGGATCGCCAGAGAGCTCGAGGATTGGTTGGTGTTTGGTTGGAAGCGCTAGAGATTGTCGTAAGGTGCGCATCCCATCCTTTCTCTTCAAAATTTTGTGAAAATGTTAGAAATGAGTAGCTTTGTATGAATTTAATGCCTAGAGTGATTTCATAATTTATGAGAATTAATGGTGCATTTATGATGAATTCAATGTTTGGAATGTACTCGTTTTGAGTTTACCGGCTTTCGGATTTAATATCTTGAGCTATAGTCAATGGATCGTGGTGATTTTTGTGTTGGTTTGTAGTAGACTTGAATGCCAATGTTTCATGGTTTTCGTGGATTTTGTGGTTGCTTGTGGTGAGACCGCCCCTCACTCCCAATTCGGGAAAAGTTTGGGTTTAGGGATCCAGTAGTTTTTCTGTGTTCGCAGAATTCGACATACCGTTTTGGTTTGATGTGTTGTTTTTTCTCTCAAATGGTCTCCTTGACACAAACTCGGTCGACCGAATCTGTTCGAACTATCGATTTTGGTCTTGGGTGTGGACCTACGACTTAGTTCAATCGATCAATCAATTTCAGTTTATTGGATCAAGGATTTTCAGTCAACTGTTGGCTTTTTGGTCTATCGAACTAGTACCCTGAACCAAGATCGATTAACCTTTCCATTTCAGTCTGCCGAATCAAGTCTCTGCTTTGTTTTAAAGTGGTTTTTCCATGAAATTTTCGAATGGCTTTAAATGTGGTTTGTTGGCATGGTGATCTGAGGACCATCATGGCTCGATATATTGTGGCTTTGATGATGCTTATTTGGCATGGTCGTTTTGTAGAAATCTTGGGTGCATGAAAATGATTTTTTGAGAAATCGAGATATTGTTTGGAAAAGAGTTTTTTGTGACTTTTGTGTGTGGACCAAGATACTGTGGGTTGTGCTACCTAAATCATGGAATGTGACAACATTCTCGATTAGTCGAGCACGTTACCCAGCTTGAGGTCGAGGACCAACATACTGTAGGCAAGTGTTCGTCAAGTTCTGGAAGTATGATACTCTCGGACTGTCGTTCACGAGACTGAGATTGATGTCCATGGGTTAAGATGTCGTCTAGACTTGGAAGTATGATACTCCAGTTATCACTGAGCATTTAGGTTTGAGCTACCATCGGATGTGGAGGTATGACACTCTCATTGTCTAGGTATCGAGTTGAGGACATCGAAAGGACGGACCTTGTGGTGTTGGCCAGTGTGGGTAGTGCACGTGCCCCACTTCTGGTATCGTTCTGAGTGACAAGACAACTTTCCTAGGTGGGATTAGCTCTTTGAGAGTCCTTCCGATGAGAGGACTTCGGGACGGATTCGCTTCCCAAAGGGTGGCAGTGCCCTGTGCCTCATTGGTTACTTGTGGCTAGAGTTGGTTGCTTGGCATCAAGCAACACGACTCAATGAGTCTGTGGTTTTTGGCAAGTAGGGTCGTGCTTATGGTTTTAGCCAGTATGGCCCGTGCTTAAGGTTTTTGCCAGTATGGTCCGTACTTTGGCAGTTTCAGCCAATAGGACTCGATTTTACTATATGGATGGTTTCTGATCACTCACATGTTTTCTTGTGAATTTAATTACAGGTGCAGATATGTAGCAGCCATGATTTCTAGTGCACATAGTTAGAGTCTCCTAGTCATTTGTTGTAGGTTCCTATTAGTGTAGATACAATAATTAGTCTTTAATTTCCTGTAATTTAGCATTTAATTATGTTGAATTTAATTGGACTAATGGTTTTTTTGTTGTAGCAACGCGAGTCGTTACAACATAACACCAAGGCTAAAGTACAAAATACAAAACCACTAAATCAACTGAAATACTCCATGATACTAAGCTGCCATAGTCACCCGCGAGGCCTACCTACGGAGCCTGCCTGCGAGTCTAATTTATTCAGTGGCCTAAATGGAAATAAAAGGCCCAAACAGCAAACATGAGATCCTTGAAAATAGGTCACATGTCAGTAACACCCGTCCATAAACAAAAGTCATTAATTCTAGTTAATTACAAATATAATGAATTTTTAGGGTGTTACAAAAATCCTTAAAAAACCAAAAACATGCTTTTGCTTTTGTTGCATGTTCATTACATTTCCTACATCCTAGAAAATACAAAAAAAAAATAGCAAAACCCTAAAAACATGCCTTTCCTTTTTGCTGGTTTTTGATTTTACGTTTTCTTCAAAAAAAAAAAGCATAAAAATACAAAACCTACAAAAATCCAAAAATATGCTTGCTTCTTGCTTAAAATTCAAAAATCCATAAAAATTTGCACAATCCCAAAAACTTGGCTTTGGACAGTAAGCAACACTAGGAAGGATTCCAAGCACCAATGATTCAGGCAACGTTTACTTGAGCAATGCCATATCATCATATGTGGCAAAATGTGTGTGACCCAGAGCATATTAGTAGATCCTACCGAACCAATGCAAAATACAAAGAGCGAGATCATTCCAATTGAAAGAGTCCACTAGACATGGAGAAGACTAAGGCCGAGCAGTGCATAGCAAGAGGTTGCCCCTACACAAAGCAGAGGCTAAGAGTGTAGCCAAGTAGTCGAATTCTTAACTTCCCACTGAGACTGCTATCCCAAGATGGCGAAGAAAATTCATATCCAAAAGAATTGAGAGCATGTGAACCAAAAAGAAATAACAAGAAATGCATTCTAAGCATAAAAGAAATATGAAGACAGAAGTTGAAGAAAGAAGACACCCATGAGAGGAGTGACTCGAATAAGAATCAAAGTTGCCTTATCCTCCAACTATAGCACAAGACATTTGCCATTAACACGAGAAGCACCATCTGGTGGGCCTGGCCCACCTTCCGAGCGAAGCAACACGCTCAAATCTCTCACTCAAGCAGCAACTCCACCACCTTAGCAGAGTTAGATGCAAATCCAGTCACACATGAGGGGAAAAGAGATATTATACTGAGACCATCAAAAGCTAAATGCTATACTTAGCGATAGTCTGTCCCCGAGGAGTTAAAATGGAAACTAGAAGGCTATATATCCAACACTCTTGTTATTCACGTGCAGCCAAATGCTATACTTTGCAAAGTTGAGGCCTCATCCAGAGCCGTTCCATCAGAGTGAGAATGAGAGCCACCAACCTCTACGTGGCATGTCATTGCTCGAGGACCAAAGTGTCTCCTGAATCAGGAAGTATAGAAGCATTGTCTCGCCAGCTACCATAAATCCGGAGTCACTAAAAACATAATAACAACATTAATAATCTACCATCTCTTTCTCCTTGTTTTTGAAAACCAAGGCCAAGGATGAAAACTTGTGAAAGCCCAACATCTTTGCAAAACCCTCGCTCAAAGGCCTTGCACTTTTCCAGTTTTGGCCGCCCACCGCATTGGGTGGTCTGTGATGACTGACATGTTTGCAACTTACCTTTCCTTAGTAGAACTTCACATGCCTGCTCTGAGACTATTGCACGCCTACGGAGGGTGTCTGGCTTTTTTCTACGATAGCTCACCTCAATACCAGGGGCATCTTTTTGCCTTACCTAGTATCTCCTAATTTGCCCTCCAGTTCTATTTAGCATCTTTTCCTTGATACTAGGGACATGTCAGCTGACTTCTGGTATCTCTTGCTTGATACCAAGGATATGTTGGCTGCCTTCTTTTATCAACTTCTTAATACCAGGGGCATTTCAATTGCCTTGTGGTATCTTTCCTCTTGGCTCTATGCAAGTTGTGATCTTCCCCATGACATGCATTGGAGGTCAAAGCAGAGATCTGAGGTGCCTCGGTTGTTCTACCAGGTAAGTAATTCGATTCTCTCCTGTCTTCGCCTTTCTCGTGACTTTGCGTCGGGCGAATGAAGTCAGGCTTCTGTATCTTCGCTCCTGGTAGACAAAGCTCAGTTAGCCTTCCTCGCAACTTCACTTCAGGTGGACAAAGTTTAGCTTTTGTGTCTTCGCTTTAGGTGGACGAACTTAATCAGCCTCCCTCGCAACATCACTCCAAGCGAACAAAGTCTGGCTTCTATATCTTCACTTTGGGTGAATGAAGTCCAATTTGTCTCTCTTGTGTGACTTTGCTTCTAGTAGACGAAATTTGGCTTCTATGACTTCACTCCAGGTGGACAAAGCTCAGTTAATCTCTCTCACAACCTTACTCTGGGTAGATGAAGTCTAGCTTTTGTGTCTTTTCTCCGGCAGATGAAGCTCAATTAACCTCCTTCCCCACTTCGCTCTGGGTAGACGAAGTCTGGCTTTTGTGTGCGCTCTTGACGGACAAAACTTAGCCTCCCTTACGACTTCACTCTGGGAGGACGAAGTCTGGCTCCTGGGTTTTCACTTCGAGTGAACAAAGTCCAATTTGCCTCTCTTTTGCGACTTTGCTCTAGGTGGACGAAGTCCAACTTTTGTGCCTTTGCTCTGGGCGAATGAAGCTTAATTAGCCTTCCTCACGACTTCACTTCAGATAAATGAAGTCTGGCTCCTAGGTCTTAGCTCTAAGTGAATGAAGTCTAGTTTACCTCTCCTACATGCCTTCACTCCAAGTAGACGAAGTTTGGCTCCTAAGTCTTTACTCCGAGTAAACAAAGTCTAGTTTGCCTCTCCTGCACGACGTCACTTCGAGCAAACAAAGTCTGGCTCCTGGGTCTTTGCTCTGAGTTAACAAAGTCCAATTTGCCTCTCCTGCGTGACTTCGCTTTGGACGAATGAAGCCTAGCTCCTAGGTCTTCGCTCCTAGTGAACGAAGTCTAGTTTGCCTCTCCTATGCGACTTTGCTCTTGGTAAACGAAATCTAGCTCTCGATCTTTGTTTCAAGTGAACGAAGTCCAATTTGCCTCTCCTACGCAATTTCACCCCAGGCAAATGAAGTCTGGCTCCTGGATCTTCACTCTGAGTGAACAAAATCCAAATTGCCTATCCTACGTAACTTCATTTCGAATAGACGAAGTTTGGTTTTTAGGTCCTTGCTTCGAATGAACGAAGTCCAATTTGCCTCACCTACATGACTTCGTTCTGAACAGACAAAGTCTAGCTCCTAAGTCTTCGCTCTGAGTAAACGACATTCAGTTTGCCTCTCTTGTATGACTTCGTTCTGGGTGGATGAAGTCTGGCTCTTAGGTCTTCGTTTCGAGTGAACAAAATCCAATTTGCCTTTCTTGTGTGACTTTTTTATGGGCAAACAAAGTCTGGCTCCTAAGTCTTTACTTCGAGTGAACGAAGTCAAGTTTGCCTATCCTCGCAACTTCACTCCGACCGAACGAAGTTTAGCTTCTATATCTTCACTCTAAGAGGATGAAGCTCAATTAGCCTCCCTTGCGAATTTGCTACAGGCAGACAAAGTCTTGCTTCTAGATCTTCGCTCCAACTGAACGAAGTTCAATTTGCTCTTATCTTAAGACTTCACTTCAGACGGACGAAGTTCCTTCTTGCCCTTTCTGGTTTTTCGCTTTGAGTGAACGAAGTCCAGTTTGCTTCTCTGCTTTGCAACCTCATTTTAAGCGGACGAGGCCCTCTTTTCCCACATGGCAAGTCCGACGATTTGTCATGTCCCTTTATTCAAGCTAGTAACACTAACTACTCGGATGACACCCTGAAATTGTTTGGTGTCTCGGTTGATAGGCCCTTTTAACTTGCCATGTCCCTCTTTTCTTCGAGCTGATAACCCTAACTATCTGGTCGATAAGTTTGTCAACTTATCATGCCTCCTCGTCGATTGATGGACCCACCAGTCTTGTCTGATGCCCCTATGTACAAGTTTGATGGCCTGTCATGCCCCTTTTCCACGCCGATTAGCCATCCACTTTTTGCCCAGCATCCCATAGCACTTAGTCACATCTCATTGCACCCCCATTTCACCATTTTGCATTGCATCATAGCACATTCCACTGCACCACATCACATTACATCTCATCACATTGCATCCCATCACATCACATTGTATTGCATTGCATCTCATCGCATTGCATCCCATCGCACCACATTGCACTGCATCACATCCCATCGCACCACTGCATCGCATCTCACCGCGTTGCATCCCATCGTACCGCATTGCACTACATCGCATTCTATCGCACCACATTGCACCATTTTGCATCTGATCACAGCACATTCCACTACACAACATTGCATCACATCTCATCACCTCATTGCATTGCATCTTATCGCACCACATCGTGTCTCATCGCATCTCATTGCATCACATCTCACCGCACCGCATCATATCTCATTGCACTGCATCTCATCCCACTGCATCATATCTCATCGCATTGCATCTCATCGCACTGCATCATGTCACATCACATCGCATCTCATCACATCGCACTGCACTACACCGCATTGCATTTCATCACACCACATCATGTCACATCGCATTGCATCTTACCACATCGCATTACATTACACCATACTTCATTCAAGTGCCACATTGCACTGTATTGCATCATATTGCATCACGTCACATCGCACATCTCATTGCATCACATCGCACAACATTGCATCATTGCATCGCATCATATCGCATCACGTCGCATTGTATGGCATAGCTATGCAGCACATCGCATCGCATTGAACCAGCATTTGCACCAACATAGTCACCTATGCTAGAGTAGTGTCTACATCTACATCAGGCTAATATCCCTTCGATTTGGTTGGTCGTCGTCACATTGTCTGCATTGAGCATCACCGCATCAACATTGCTTGTCCAACATGCCATAATTAACATAGCATACCAACATCGGCTTAACATCACCATGGCATAATCTACATCAGCATTGCATACTCGACATTCGCATCGACATCGTGCAGAAATGCACATATCCTCAATAGAGCTTAGCGTGCACCAGCATTAGTATTTAGCATG
This sequence comes from Posidonia australis, assembly GCA_024699735.1. Classification (NCBI taxonomy): domain Eukaryota; kingdom Viridiplantae; phylum Streptophyta; class Magnoliopsida; order Alismatales; family Posidoniaceae; genus Posidonia; species Posidonia australis. Next base: position 12,545 of record JAMKQA010027477.1, read on the forward strand.
CACTATCTGCACTAACATGCATTAGTCGTACACATTAGCACGCGTCACCTGCATTCGCATCTCACCATTGCATCTGCATTGGCACGTGCCATCTGCACCCGCATTTACATCCTAGCATCACATCCGCATTAGCACGCACCATCCACACCTGCATTGCATCCCTGTATTGCATTCGCATTGTCTTTGACACTTTTTTTACATTTGTAGGCATTGTTTTTGTACCTACATTTGCATCTGCATTTGACTTTCACGTTTCAATACTATTTTTGCCTTAGTAGGCATTTCAACATTGTTTTCGCACCTGCATTTGCATTTTACTTTCAATATTGTTTTCACATTTGTAGGTATTTTAGCATTGTTTTCATACCTACATTTGCCTTCTAACATTACATTTGCATTTGCCTTTTGGCACTATTTTCACTGTCATAGGCATTTCAACATTGTTTTCTCATCCGCATTTGCATCCTAGCATTGCATTTGCATTTGGCTTTCATGTTTTAGCACTTTTTTTGCATTCATAGGAATTTTAACATTGTTTTCGCATCCAGTATCGCATTCGCATTTGGCTTTCAGCACTATTTTTGTATTCATAGGCATTGTTTCCGCATTCGCATTTGCATTCCGACAAGGGATCATGACTTTCGATGCATCTGTCGAATAAGTGACTCAACGCCAACAACAAACTTTATCCACAAGTTACGGCGAAGTGTCTTATCAACCTTGAGCATCTCAGGGAGGGGAATCTACAGATACCATGATTTTGCAGCTACTTGTCAATGGACTTTTTCGAAAAAACTTACTCTAATTGCAACGAGACATTTTCCAACACCACAACTTATTTAACAGCCTAAACTAGTCCATGATCATAAGTTCACCTTAAACCTTAGCAAAACCACTAGCCCTAGGAGCTCAAACCTTTTTGGTGGTCTAACATGCAAGGAAACGGGTCTAAAATCCAACAGCAGGCCCACCAATCGGTCCAACATAGGTCACACGCACGACTTGCCACCACGACTACCTAACGCGGATTGCTATCATGGGTGACCAACGCAGATCATTAGCGCAGTGCCTCTGAGTCAATAGCAGAAATGTAGAGGGATTGAGTGGTCTTTTAACGTTTGGACCATCAAACCTTCACTTCCTACTAGCTCACATGGATCTAAGCGTGTTCTTTAACATTATTAAACATTAATAGACCATCATACCCCTCATCCCAAACCTAAACCCAATCCTATCCCTCTTTATTGCATCTCCACCCTTTATCTGAATTCTATTTATCATCGATGCACCTCATGCATTTCCCACCACCAATATAACCACTCCTACCTCGTCATTGACGAGGTTGCCAGTCGCTAACCAACCCAGCTGACGAGAGACCAATCCACAACTCCAGTCCTCTCTGGTCGCCAACCACTGCAACCCATTGCATTTCCAACCACCACGACACTCCCCCGCCATCACGTGTCACTGCACCACCCTCTCATGCTTGTAAACCCATTGCCATCACCACTAGAAGCTAGACACAGCCTGCAAACCTCCCACCGCATTGCAACAAACTCCTTGGCCGAGCTTCTCCACTGTTGGCCACCCAAGCCAAAACCGAGCACCCATACAGCATTACCAACTCACGCAGAGCAATCCCAAGCCATGCATGGTCCAGCACCCACCCTAGTCGCTCTCAGCATCCAACAACCAAGCCTCCACCGCATTGTCGTCGCCGAGCCTCAACGACCTGGAGTGAGCCGTCGACGTTAGGGGGAGAGAACCGCCCATCAACTCAAGTAGGTTTTTGTTCCCTTGTTATAATTAACTCTTTGTTTTGCTTTGTGATGCATCCTCCACGTGATTTCATCCATGTTTTGTCTAGGTTTTCTCCTACATGCATGCTCTGTCTCCGACGATGGGTTCATTGGCCATGTGAGACTGTCAGTTGTCAAGCTCAGGCCATGACCCATTTTTGCACAATCCCTCTCCTCTTGGTACTTCCTCAATGTTCACCATGCGGCTGCGGCCGGAGAATCATCTTCTCTTGGCTGTATGACTACCGACGGTGATGTCACGGTGGGTTAGGCGTCGGAAGGAGGATGCCTACATATATGTTTGGTTTTCATGGTGTTCATGTTTTCCTGCTCATGCAAATCTCATCGACATTTTACAAGTTTTATAATTGATTTGGCATGCATGCATATCAACTGGTTAAATGAAAAGCTCATTGCAACTCACAACTGTGGGTCACTAGCATGGCTAGCCAGCACAGATCATAGAGATGAGCATACCCTTGCATACATCTTGGTTTTCTGGCCCTCTTATTAGTTTTCCCGTATGTTTTATTTACACTCCTGCATGGCATCATATAATTTCCACTCATCTGCTTGCATTGCATGGTTTTACGCATATTTTGGCATTCGACATTTATCTATTTGGACGATGATGCTTACCATTTAGAGTTCTATAAACCGAGTATGATGATCTTGTGTACTTTCCTAATGGATTGTACCAACGTAGTTCTTACGCATGAGTGTCCTAGTTCAGAACACATATAGTGTGGTTGAACATTAAATTACATGGTTTTCCACCCTGTATGTTCATTCGCACTTTGGCATGACATCGAGCATCTATCTCTAGGCATACCTTGAGCAGCAAGCATCCATTGGCATTGCCCACACATACGAGTGATTTAATCAAGAAAGATCGATTTATCGGACGTATAGGGGTGCCTAACACCATCCTCATGCGTAACAAGAGTCATTATTCTTTTTTTAACATGCAATGACATTCGTGTTGCTTCCATTTCCACGGACCATCACATTTGCATACTTGCATCATTTTTATTGCATTTCCTTATATTCAATTTTCCTCATCTTCTGATTTTGAACAGATTAGGTGGCAACTCTGTTTTTATCTTTATTAGTTTACTTTCTATTTGGTATTTTCAAGTCAAGTGTCCTTTCTCAAATTCATCATTTTGCTGTGGTTTTCTCAATTCATGCATTTGGCCCTTTCGCGCCACGTGCGAGGCAGTCGTCAGTATGGTCGCACCTGCATAACTAGAGTTTAAATAGACTTTCACCTATAGATGACCATATTTCTTATATATTAGTCCCTTTCTACGTACTCCTTTGATGTAGGCCAACACACAAAAGACACCTCTCCGATGAACCCGTCGAGGTTCATGCATGAATTGTCTTAGTAATCCTATAGCATATGAGATATTAGAATGAATAACTGTAAGATAGATTAATTTTCCAATCAATCTTCTGTCTTTACAAATATCATCAAAGGACTTTGAAGAACTGTCCTAGAAATCTGGAGTTTGATCAATAGGTGTTGACTCTGGCTTGCATTCCAACAAACCAGCTTTTTGAACCAAATCAAGAACATATTTTCTCTGAAATAGTGCAACTTAATTGTGTCCATAAGTGAATTTTATCACTAGGAAATACCTGGGATACCCCATATCCTTTGTAACAAAATACTTTCTCAAATACTTCTTGGCTTCTGCAATCCCTGCTATGTTACTCCTAGTCAAAATGATATCATTAACATACACAGCTAAAATAACACTGCCTCTACCACATGTTCTCACGAAGACAGAATGGTCAACAGTACACCTCTTGAATCCTGATTTCACCACAATACTGCTAAAATTTTCAAATCATGTTCGTAGACTTTGTTTGAGATCATAGAAAACCTTCCTAAACCTAACTCTCCTCCTAAGCAATATATCCAAGAGGTTACTCTATAAAAATTGTCTCCATCACCATGGAGAAAAGTATTTTGAACAACCAATTGATGAAAATCTTATGACAAATTGACGGAAACAAATAGTAGAATATGAATAGAGCTCAATCTAACCACAGTTGAAAAGGTCTTAGCCAACCACAGGTGATAGATTGCGTTTATATTTGACAGTGTAAATCCATCTACAACCAACCACAAAACCATCAATAGATCTAGGAACTAAAGTCCACGTGCCACGTGATATGAGTGCTTGCATTTCTTCATCCATAGCAGCTTTTCATTGTGGTAGAAGAATAGTGTCCTTGTAGTTCATGGGAATAGACTCAAAAGCAATGGAAAACGTAAACTGGTAGAAGGTAGGATGAAGTCTATCGTATGAAATAAAATTGGAAATAGAATGTGCAGTACTAGATCTCTTATTATAATGAAGGGCAATAGGCATATCAAGATCAGTAGGTAAAGAACCGTCAACGAGGAGGAGGAAGGTGCAGGCATGACTGTTGATCAAGCCTTCTTGAGGCGACGAATGTAAACCTTCAAGGGACGATCAATAGTAATAGTAGGAACATTGACAACATTCTCAGTCTGAATGATATCTACCGATGAAAGAAGAGAAATCATGACTAGTACATTTGTAGGAAACACATAAGAAAAAAGGAGGTGGACTTAGAAAAATGTAACATCAACAAATACGAAATACTGACATGTTGCAGGATTGTAACATCAATATCCCTTTGGGTTCTAGAATATCCCACAAACACACACTTAACAAAACGAAGAGATAATTTGTCAAGTTCAAGAGAGAGATTTTGGACATAATAAACACAACCAAAAACACGAAGAGGAAGATGAAACAAGGTGTCACGAGGACACAACTATTGAAAAGGAATATCACCAAACAGAACAGAAGAGAACATCTTATTAATGAGATAGGATGTAATAAAAACAACATCTAACTACAAATATTTTGGAATAGACATGTGAAGCATAATAGCACAGGTGACATCAAGAACATGTTGATGTCTTCTTTCAGCTATATCAATTTGCTGACATGTATAAGGACACGATGTTTGGTGAAGAATTTCCAAAGATGAACAAAGAATAGCTATGTCATTTTGAACAAACTCAAGAATATTATTAGTACAAAATAACTTAGGAGAAGTAGAAAATTGACTTTTTATTTCAATGAAAAAAAATTTGATTACTTCAGATACATGAGATCGATCTTTTAACAAATACACCCAAGATACACGAGAGTAATCATTCATAAAAACAATATATTATCTAAAACCTGACACAGATAGGACACGATCTGAATCCCAAATATCGAATGGATCAGCTCAAAAAGACGCTCACTGACAAAACTGGAAGGATGACGATAGGTAGCACAACGAAGTTTACCTAACTGACACGACTCATACTTAAAAGACTCGACAGATAACCATGGCAGTGCTTGTTGAAGCTTTGAATGAGACAGATGACTTGGCCAATAATGCCACAAAAGAGAGAACTCCTACAAAGAAATAGAAGACACTAGCCCCATTGGAATTTCATCACACACCAGAGTGTAGAGGCCACGACCACACTCATGGCCTAAACTAATCCTTTTCTCCGTCTTCAGGTCCTTGAAAGTACAGTGATATGGAAAAAGGGTTACATAACAAAATAAAGCTTTGATGATGATATTAATGAAAAGTAAGTTTACAAGAAAGTTTGAAACATAAAAGACATTATCAAGTTGTAGGCGAGAAAAGGCATGAACTACCCCTTTACCAACAACTTGATAAGGCCTATCATCGACAATGGAGACAAAGGAAATATTTGGCAAATGTTTGAGGAATGTGAAAAAATCACGAGCACTTGACATGTAAGTAGAGTCTCTGGAGTTTATAATACAAGAATAGTCTTTAGAAGCTAGGCAAGTGCCAATATAGAATATGACAACATAAGAAGTAGTAGCAGTAGATTGAGCAACCTGATATTGGAGAAACTTCTCATACTCGACTTGTGAAACTGAAACAGTAGCAAAAGTAGTTGACTCCTCCTTTGCAATATCTGTAGTCACATTTTGAATCCACTCTGACCTACCAAATTTATTCCAACATCGATTAGATGTGTGGTTAGTATAGCCACAATAGTCACACTTCTAAGTACCATGTCCTCCTCCTGAGTTGCGACCTCTCTCCTAACCACGACCACAACCTCTAGTGGATGTCACCATGGTCAGTTGATCTGAGGGACCAAACGTTGTGCTTGTGGAAACACGTAAGGCCCAAGCAAAAGTAGATGACAAAAATGGAACAGTATGTACACCAAAAATATGATCACAAATCTGAGTCACAACATCCGTACGTAGATCAGAAAGGAACTTAGCCATTGCGAAATCATCTTGATACTGAGAGTTTGAGCATTAGTGACAATGGACTGATGAATGTCCAACTTGTCCATCATAAGAGCACAAAGAGAAATATAGTACTCCTGAAGGATCCAATCTCCTTACTGTAGAGAAAAGAAATTCTCATATATCCCGAAAACCTTCGAAATGTTTTTCTCATGACTTACATCTCCCTAAGAGAATCCCAGATCTTTTTAATTGGAGTTAAAAACATAACTTCAAAGACGATATTGGATTACATACTGTTGACCAACTACGATGTAACCCCATAATTTGTAGCAAGCTAATCATCATATGTAGGTCTTTTAGGGAAGGAGGATTATCGATGATATTCTTCACCTAAGGTTTAAATTGGTACAACCCAACACAAAATTAGAGCAAACAAGGTCTAAAGACACGAATAGGACACACCACCCTACAACATCACAAGGTAGCCTGATACATCAATCATACCAACGACAAGGCTACACAACTACTGGAAGGTACGAACGATGTCGTAGGTGGCTTGGAAGGCCTAACGCCACCAAACAATAGGAAAAAAGGGAAGAGGAAGGCTCTGGTCTGACGAAAAGACGAAGGGTCGATCAACCATTGAAAGGTCATAGATGGTAGTGGTGGGGTCAATGATAACAATGCATGTAGGCAACGATGCAAGAAGTACTTGTGACGTCAAATGAGTGAAGAAAAAGAAGGATTCGGGTTTAAGCTATGATACCATGTTAAAGGCAAAAGGCAAGATTAGATTAGTCCACAAAAAAGTTTACAAGGACAAACAAGATTAGATGTCATAAACTTAAGTAAAGGAATACCTAATTTACCCATGTAGCTTAAAATCCATATCAACCACTAAATAATATCACTAACATAACCAACCTCATAACTTTGCCACTAGCAATTTTAGCTAAATAGGCCCAAAATTTTTTCTAATAATTTCATGTAAATGAAACCACTATGTAAAATCTGTAAACACAAAAGCACAATAAAGTTTGAATTTCGATTTTTTTTTTTTCATAAACTCCAGGGATTTCAATCAAATCCCACAAACCAAACAGCCTCCAAAAAGCTTATAATTTATTATTTTAGTATGTACAAAGAATATGAGTTAAGGAATGATTTACGTAAGTTACACCAAATACACTGTACAATACAGTTCTTTACCTTAAGAAGTTGCCTGGTTATGAGTCTGCGTGATAGTCTGCAGATTCTTATACATGGCAGCACACGCAAAAGAGAAATCCGACATGGCACGGAAAAGGTCCGGCAAGTGCATCTTTAGACTCCCCACGGACTTCTCTCTCACCTGCTTACACAAATTCAAGTAACTGTCTTCCTCCACCTCCACCCTCATCTTCAAGTTTTCCACCTCAAATTTCTTATCCCTCGACTGTTCCTTCTTACTAGCATTTTCACTCCCCTCTCGATCAGCTTCTCTAGTTGGTTTTCTACGACTATTTTGCTTGTCCAACCAATCATCAAAATTTGTTTCCTTCCTGGAATATTCCTTCCTAGCAGACTCGTATTTTTCCTTCTGCTTCAGCTCTTCTTGTTGCTGAACCATGATCGCATCAATGACTGCAGCAAAGCTGCATACAGCACTCTTGGCTCTGTCATCAGGAAGATTCTCAAGCTGTTCGTGCCAGGCACGAAGCAGGATCTGGATGGGAGATTGATGTGGCCTTTGTGGAGATGGAGAGGATACTTTTTCCTTCAAGTTGCTCTCGATGGGGATGAGGTTTAGCCGTAGCCAGCTACTTAGAGACTGGATATAGTCTTTTTGATGGATTACAAATTTTTCGAATTGTAAGTGCCACTCACTAGCGGTGCGGTGCAGTTGAGCAGTCCGATCATAGAGCTGCTGACTTGTTTCTTTGGGAGTGCTCGAGATATCGAGAGATTGGATATCCATGACAATCTTCTGCTGGCTGTCATGGTGTGCATACATAGTTTCCCACATTTGGGCCATCCTGGTATTTAGAAGTAATAAAACTATAAGAAAACTGTAAGAGGTCTCAAAGCAGAACTAGAAGAACCTTAGCACATTCTTTCCATAAAAAAGGTTCAGAATCCTATCCTTGAGAACCAGAGATACACGTAGTAATAAGATTTAAAATTTAGTAAATTAATTGCTAAGAATCAGAACTTATAAGAATAAAAAATCAATAAATTAACTTCTAGGTATCAGAATCAAAAAGATTGTAAATTTAGTAAATTATTTTCTAGGTACAAGAATCAGCAAGCTGTTACCAGGCACAATTTAGGAAAAGTGTGACCTCAAAGATTCTGGAGAAGCACATGGTAAGCAGGAGAAACAGTTAAAATCATGATTCTGATCACTGTTCCAAAAAACCATCTCGATAATTTAACCACTTAAACAGCTGTTTACACGAATCTGGAGAGTCCCTTATTATTTGGAATATAAAAGTGCTTAATTTGAAATATAAAAGTACAGTCCATGTACACCAGCATTTAATTTTGATATATACAGCCAAGTAGACCCGTGTAACACCTTTACATGTTCATGTTTTATATAATACAAAATTTTTATGGATTCCATCCTCTTCCCTCTCACAATATAAAAACCCCTTTATACTTTGTTTCTCCTTATTTTCTCATCTCCAATGACAAGAATCTCTCCTTTCTCTATGATTATATTCACCTATAAGAAGAAATCTGATCACTGTTTATCTATAATTTATTACTCATTTTATTACTTCAAGTCAAGTACCAGTGATTTGAATGATATTTGCATGTATAGAGGTCATTAGCTGAAGGTGCTTGGTTGGTCGGTTGTATGCATGTCATAGACATTACCTATATATATATTTCTTTTATTTCAATTTCTCTAAATGACCATTTAAACACCCAATAGCATTTAAACAATGTGACGCAATCTGTCTAGAGATCATTAGCATTTTTAAACCATTAATTCTGATAGACTCATGTTGAAAATCTTATAATTAAATTTAAGAATTTTATAACCATTCCAGTATACAGAAACAGACTAAGCTGTTTTCTTCCCTTCTTCGTTTATATTCTTGCCAAGTTTAGAGGAATACAAGGTATGCTCTACAGTTGATATCCATCTTTCTTGACATATGAAGTTAATCTCTTCCTTTGACCGGTAATTTAAAGCCAACCTAGAGGACTTGAGTCAAGCAATTTTTTCTTTTAGACTAGTAAAGTGGCTGCACTATCACAACTTGGACAAGTTGGACATTGATTCGACTAGCACAATATAATTTGTATGATCAACAGACTTCCTACAATTTAATGTTTTCTTAACTATCAGTTCATGAAATACAACATATACACTGAGGAGTGAGGAGGGTAACTGGTTTGATTCTGCATATACTAGCAGTAAGTTTTTTTTATTGCTCACGACTTAAACTAACAGTTTAACACATCTAACAACTAGCTTGTGGCAACAACAAAAAGATGATCCAATGTTTGTGCAATTTCATTTATTAGAGTTTAAAAAGACAGTATACTAAAAGACAAAGTGGTTTAGTTCTTTATATACTAGTTAACAGCTATAAATTGTAGACATGTGTGTCTAGTCTAGTGTTGGCATGGACACAGGGTGTCGAGACAAGGAACCCCAAAAACTTAGACGGGAAGACGTGTAAAAATTATATAAAAATATTGCTTCAGAAATGAAAACTGTTTAGGCACATAAGACTGCACAAGTGGTATAGCCAACATGACTTTAACAACTCTTTTTTATATTAAGTAAATATTTTTAAAATTTTTACCTTATAGATGGATTGACTGTAGAGTAAATTATATGTGTTTAAAATTTTGTTACAAATAGATGACCACATGTCATAGACTTAAACATCTGAAATTTTAATGAATTTAAGTAAATTTAAGCTGCTAAACTTAAACACAATAATCAATGGTCAGAACTACCATGATTAATATGAAATGAAGTATATGATAAACAAGAAGGTGGATAACATCCAGATTTGTCTTTATGGAAGAAAATAAAAAATATTGTGTTGCTACAGCCAAGATGACTGTAACATCACCACAACCACATTTTGGCTAAAATTATATAATTTCTTGTGTGAAAATTTACAGCCACATCAGGTCACATGTTATCTAGGCCATGGAGTTATATTTTGCCTCAACACCTGGCCTAGCTAATACAACGTGCTTCTAGCTTCACCAAATCACTAAGTCATCGATCTCCAACCACTAGTGGATCCAGCATATCGTGAATCTGAAAATGCAACAATATCTAGGTTCCATTCACTTTGGTAGAGTCCCTTGCAAAGGGATCCACTCACATTCTTCGGAAACCTTTGGAATCCCAAGGTTTGGCTCAAGATTGCCCATTTTTAATTCCAGGGTTTCCTCTAAATTTGGAAGTTCATAGTTCTAAACATCAGCTCATCTTGATTTTTGAATTCAGTCACAAAATCGCCATGTAAATCAAGGAATACCTAAATTTCGTATCCAAACCAAATGTCGATTGAGTCAGCCCAAGTCGACCGACATGAGCTTTATAATTTTTCCTAGATGAAGTTTGTTGCTTGTTGATTAATGTTGTTGGACATTGGCAGCTCCTTTGGTGTTTCTTGCTCACTTCTTCAAGGACAGAAGCTACTATTAGGTCTTTGTTGCTGTTGGTGACTCATTGGTTAGATGAGCTTTATCCACTTTATCAATTATTTTATTTTCCCTTACCAATTCTAAAGTTGCCTATTTGTTTGTGGGTCACTGATCCAATTCACATGAGTCACAGGAATAAAAACCCTAACGTGATAGCTACAAGTCTTGAAACCCATCTAACTAGTGAGTCACCAACAACAACAAGGATCCAGCAATAGCAGCTGTCCTTAGAGGAGTAAGCAAGAAGTACTGGATGAGCAACTAACACCCAACAACAAAAACCAACAAGCAACAGACCTCATTGGGGAAAAATTATGTCATAGTCGTCCATGTTGGGCTTTATAAAGCCCATGTCGGTCGACTCAAGCTTGACTTTGTGTAATTTTTACACAATATCAACCAACTAGATCGACATTTGGGTATGGAATCTAGTATTTCCCAATTTACAAAGTGATTTCATGTCTAAAAATTCAAAAATCGGAATGTGTCGGCAAAATTTTTACCAACACAGTTTAAAACTATGATTGCACAACTTGCAGCTGCCACTTTAGGGTTTTTTACCCTTTCATGAAGAAGAAGAAGAAAAGAGGATTGTGTTGATTTTCCAATTTTAACCTTTACTAACATGTGCTTTCTTAAATACACATGTGCCTCATGTGAATTGGACCCACAAACAAATGAGCTTTAGCCCAATAATAATATGCTTCACTTATTCTAATATTCACATTTTAAAGGTGTTATTGGTAAACATAAGAATAATAACATGGTAGTTATATTATATAACCTAGATAGCTGTAGACATCACGATTTTGCAGTCACTTTGCAACAGACTCCTTTAGAAAGTTGCTCTAGTTGCGACCATCAAAACCCTAACTTTCAAACCACCAACCCTAAACCACCAAACCCTAAACCCACAACCCACTTAAGCCCACAAAAGCCCATTCAGACTCACACAAGCCCACTTTAACCCAATTCAAGCGAAAACTAATAATTAAAAATCAAAACCAAACAAAATTCATTTAAAACTTTTAAAATCCAAATTAATCAAATAAAAACCCTAATTAAAACTAAAATTAAATAAAATTCACTTGAATAAACTAAAAAACCAATTTAATCAAGTGAAAACCCTAATTAAAACTAAAATTAAATAAAATCTACCTAAATCCACTTAAAACTCCAATTAATTAAGTAAAAACCCTAATTAAAACAAACATTAAATAAAATCCACTAAAAATTCAATTTAATCAAGTTAAAACCCTAAACAAGCAAAATTCAATAAAATCCATTAAAATTGAATCTAATTAAAAAGAAACGCTATTTCATACAAAAATCAAGCAAAAAAACAATCAAAACAAAATCAAAATTAAACCCAAAGTAAAACCAATTAAATCAAAATTTAAATTAAATCTCCAATTAAAACAAGTAAAATTAATTAAATCTAAATTTAAAAGTAATCAAATCAAAAATCAAACCCAAAATCCTAATTAAAATCTGAAAACCCTAATCCCCAAAACCTTTAAGTAATTAAAACCCAAAACCCTAATTTAAAATCAAGTAATTAAAACCCTAAAAACCCTAATTTAAAATCACTAAATTAAACTCAAAATCCTAATTTAAACTTAAAACTTTAATTAAAATCCAAAAAACCTAATTAAACTAAAAACACTAATTAAAATCTAAAACCCCTAAATTAAACTCAAAACTCTAATTAAAACCCAAAAACCCTAAAAGAAAAACAATAAACCTTAAAACCCTAAAAGAAAAACAATAAACCCAAAAATCCTAATTAAAACCACTTGATTAAACTTAAAACAATAAAAATCAAAACCTTAATTAAAATCATAAAAAAACCTAAAACTAAAACTAAAAAACCAAAACCCTAATTCTCAAAACCTAAAAACAAAAACCTAAAAAAAAAAAAACCAAAGCAAGCCCACTTGCAGGCCCAAAACCAGGCCCAATACCCTATTTCCCCCTCAATCACAAACTTTAGAAAACCCAAAAATAATTCCGACGACCCCGAATTTTCCAATGACATCTTCGATAGCATCTCCGACAAACTCCCTAAGTCTCCGGAGCAGATCCCTGATTCTCCCGTGATCTCCGACCTTTCCTCCTCCAACATGCGCTTGATCCAACGACGTCTAACCCTTGACGAGGAGGATCAACGGCTCCGAGAGACTTCACCGACGTTTAAAAACGCCTTGCCATTGACTGAGAAAACCTTCTTCAAACACGCTTCAACCCACGAAAAGACCCTCGCACTCAAACCATCATAAGCCCAGCCATTTTCCCACGTCCAGAGCTCCCTCTCCAATCATTTCCTCACCCCTAGGAGCCCCAGCTGTCGTCGTCGGAGCTACAACCAGAGAAGCCCCATCGTCCAGTCACGTCGAGAGAGAGCCCCGCCTTCCAGGTATTCCTCCTTTCTCTCTCTTTCAATCTCAGGCATGCCTCTATGGGTCTAGAGGGCTCCCCCCAGTCATGTTGGATTTTTTTGTTTTTTTTGGCCGTTGCATTTGCAACGGCCATTTTTTGTTTTGTTTTTTTTTCCTTAAATTCAATACTTTTATCCTATAAATACCCGCTCAAACCATTTATTTTTCTTCACCATTCAATCTTCTCTTCTACAACTTTCTCGAGTACAAATTTCTCCCAATTTTCAAAAGAGGATTTTCAAGTGAAGATTTCGCTGTTTGGCTTTGAATTATGCCCGGTCTTCTGCTCTCCAGACTCCAGTCTTCACGCAACACTAGTTCAGCCAGCAACATCAAAATTTCTTTACTTCTAATCCCTCCAAATTCTTTACTTCTAATCCTTCCATTTTTGGATTTTGGTTTTGTGGATTAAGGATTTTATTATTTTATATTCATTTTTTTATATTAAAATGAAAAATATTTGTAATATTGGTAGCCATGACTATATCCCTAGTATGAAGTCAGATCAGCTTCAGTGTACCCCAACACATACTTCACAGTCCACAGCCACTAAAAAAACCTAAGAAACAAAGTTCTTCTGTTTGGGAGCATGTTACATTAGACCCTGTAGATCAAATTAGGTGTTACTGTAATTATTGTAATACCACATACATATGTCCTAGGAAAGGGGGTGTAGGTCATATATCTAGACATTTACAAAAATGTATATCCAAACATACTAAAGATGAAAACACAGATTTAAAACAATCAAAATTACAAGTAAAATCTAGTGGTATAATTAATTGGAAATATAATACAGAAGAAGTTAAGGAAGGAATAACTAAATTTATAGTACAAGACGAACAACCATTTTCTTTTTCTGAAAATAAAAATTTTGAATCA
>JAMKQA010027478.1:0-24786 GCA_024699735.1 Posidonia australis
AAGAAATAACCGTATAGATATACTTATTAGATATCCATAAATACATAGTGAAATTTTCATTTAAATCAAACAACCATTAACCTCTAATCTAAAGGCCTTAAATTTCAACATATTTTGTCAAATTTTAACCCTTAAATTTTAGATTAAAATTTAACAGTAAATATAACTCAGAATAGGATGAAACCTTAACACATATTAGATTATATTATAGATTAACTAATTATATAATTAAATTTTATTTTAAAAAAGAAAAAATTAAAACAAATGAGTAGGCACTTACACAAACCATTTCCTGATAAACAAATTAAGTTCCTTGCTCTCCACCTGCGCACGTAGCGGCCTCTCCTCGAAGGTTCGAAGGCCTTCCGCTTCTTCTACCGGCTTGTCACGGAATCCTATGAAGTACTCCAGCCCGATGCTTTCACGTTCCCGGCGGTGATAAAGGCTTGTGTGGAGGATGGGGGGAAGATGCATTCTTGGGGTTGTGAACGTGTATGTACTCGAGATTGGGTCGGTGGGTGATGCTTGGAAAGTGCTTGCTGGAATACCATTTAGAGATCTGCTGGGTGCTTGGAATGCGATGATTACTGGCGGGTGAGGCGTTGGGTTTGTCTGAGGAGATGGTGCATTGAGATATGTTTGGTCGAGCTGGGTACTTGAACGCTGCCTATGGATTTATAAGGAATGTGCAATTAAGGCCTGATTTTGGTGTATGGGGCGCGCTTCCTGGTGATTGTAAGATGCATGGGAATGTTGAATTGGGTAGAGTTGCTTCAAAACGGTTGTTTGAATTTGATCCAGAAAATGTTGGTTATTATTTTTTATGCCAGTTATGTATGCCAGAGTTGGTAAATGGGGAGAAGCTGATGAGGTGAGGACTTTGGTGAAAGATCAGAGATTAAAGAAGACTTCCCCAGGTGGAGCTCCATTGAAGTGAACTACAAGGTCTATGCATGTTTTACATCAATGCAGAGAGATATATGAAGAGGTAAGTCTGCTGATGGCCAATATAAAAAAAAATTACGGGTTCTGTTCCTGATTATAGCTGTGTGCTGCAGGACGTAGAGGAAGATGAGAAGGACCATTTTCTATCTAGACACAGTGAGTGATTAGCGACTGCATTTGGTGTTGTTAGCACACAAACTGAGGCTTCTATCCAAATCTTTAAGAACTTGCAGGTCTGTGTGGATTGCCATAATGGTACTAAATTTACATGGAGATTTCAGAGAAAGATTATTGTATGGGATTTGTGTGGCTTCCAACATTTTAAAGATGAAGCTTGATCATGTGGTGATTTTTGGTGATATACTTATAATTCATACTTCTGCTTACCAAACTCCCAGCAAATGCTAATTACCATGTCAACAATGCTAAGAACCTGAGCAGTGTTGTTGAACGTGGAAAAAATGGCACATCATTTGTTTTGCTCATTTTGCATGACGCCATCACTGGGTTTATGCCCTTCCTGGGGCACTTGTTTCTCAAGTATGGACTGTATTGTTTAGTAGATCAGTTTTCGACCTGACCATATTATTGCCTTTTGGCCTTTTAGCCTTTTAGCAATTGAGCATGTGATGAGTTATTCAACGTCATGATACTTAATATTACACAATAATTTATATGATGTGCATAAAGAATAGATAGCGAAGGGAGAGAAGATTCTTGAAGTAGGTTTACATCGAAGAAATTGACCATGAATGCCTTGGAAATATGAATTGTTTGAAAGATAAATTTTGATTTTGCTGGCAAACATTGTACAACTTATAAATTTGTTTATAATTTGGAAATCATGGAGCAATGGGTATTAGTTTTAAGTTAATTCTGTTCAAGGACGATGAAGAGCAACCAAGCACAACCAAAAATGATCTAAAAGAATATACCATTAAAACCGAATATACCATTAAACATTTCTCCTAGGTCTTATTCCAAAAAAATACCCTCTATGTAGGATGACTTGTGGTTAGATGGTTAATTGTTTTTCAAATTAAGCCTTTTGTGGTCATATCTACTTTGTGATTGCTTACTCTGCTTCCAATTTTTCTTCCCTTTTTTGGTACTTGTTGTTATTGATGACTTTGTTTGTATCTTTAGACTTCTTGGAATGAAAAGTACATTGATTTATAGGTCATTCAAGATATGTTTTCTTTTGGGGTAAATATATTTATATCATTCACAATCACACATATTACGTGAATAACACCTAAATTCAAAAAATATCATCTATACCATCAATCCCTAATTTTAAATACATGTATGCCATTACCGTTAGGTGCTTGATTAGAAATGACCAAACCTAAGTTAAAATCTAACCTAAGGATCTAAGATGACCAACCTACCCTTACAATGCATAGGTAGAAAGAGAAGGAGAGGAGGAGAAGTTAAGGTTTAAAAAGAGAGAAGCAAATGATTTATTGTCTATATGACTGTTAAGACATGAGAAAAAAAAAGTCATTTATGTTTGAAAACTAACAGCATTAGGACATATTTCGTTTATTTTAACTCAAATGCTAACGTATTTAAATCCGATGACATGTATGTATTAAAAATGAGATTCAGTGGTATAAATGATATTTTTTGAATTTAGATGGTATTTACGTAATATGTGAGATTATGGGTGGTATAGTTGTATTTTTCCCATTTTCTTTTTCCAAACAATGTTATCTAAAAAAATTGCAATGTTCTGTAGTTAAATGTTTTCCTCTAGTAACCAGATTTGATTGACATGCTCTTCTTGATTTTATTCGAGGCTCTGATTCCAGACCATTTTGTGTCCAAGGGAAAAAAAAACAGAGGAAGAGAAACTAGAACAGTTTGGTAATTTTTAGTCATTACCATGATCTAATTAAGCGTTGACTTGTTGTCAGTACCTTTTGATCTATTCTTCATCACCTTTTTATTATGTTACTCTTGGTTTGCCCTTATTTTGTTGGTGGCTTTAGATGTCTATATGCAATGAATGCAATTTTTTATACTAGTAGAACAACAGCGAATTATGTATTGACAGAAAAAGGTAATGAAATATCTGGCTAGCTGCTTAATGTGTATTGCAGAGTTTCTGGCAAGTGTTATCTTCAACATGCTTACTGAGTTACCAAAACAAGGATTAGCTTCTCCTCTTGCATTTACGAGGTTTGTGTATTTCTTGTAATTTTTATAACATGATATGAAACTATACAGTAATGATACTGAATGCTTAAAAAGTATTAATAGTTCTCAGCTTGCTTTGTCTCACAATTTATACCATTGCCTGTAAATTGTGATTGTAACATGCAGAACATGACAGGAACTGTAAGAAATTCTTGGCAATAAAATAATAATTATTAAGTTGATCCAATAAAATAATTAGTATTGAGTACGGAAATTGTACAATTGCCTGTAAACATTGCTCAAAACAGAACTTGTACCTTTGCCTGTAAATTGTGATTGTGACAATAATTGTTAGTAAGTTGATCCAGTAACGAAAAGTATGATATTAAATTGATCCACTATCTGTTTCTTAGTACTAAGGTTAATGATACATAGACCTTAGAGATAACTCTTTGTATAGTGGCCCTTAAAACCTGGGGAAATTATCGCCTAGTTTACTTACAATTTGGTTGGGACAAACTGGTACCTAAAAAAGCTTGGTTTGTTCCCATATTCTGACTACATTTCAATATCCATTATGAGTTTTTCATGTAATGATGTTTTTCAATTATATCTTTTGAGTTTAAACTTATAGAGGAGACTCTCTAATTCAAAAAACATATCAGTGGAATTAATTTAAGTTTGAATCGATTCGTTTCAGTTTCATGTTAATTGTGGATACAAGATTTTTGTAGAGAACGGGAGTGTTAATGCGTTTAATCGTCTCACTTGTGTCCTTTTAGTTGTACTTGACTCCTCTACTCTATGGATGATGAAGTCGATATGATTGCTACTCTTGGTTTGCTTTCGTTAATCATTGAAACGCTTAGAGAGATGTATTGTTGATGTGGGTTTAGCTACGTATCTTAGGACAACGCCAACATTGTCCAAAAGTGTCTATGCAGGCGAGTTTCTTCTTCCTCTTCTTTTTCTTGTAAAAATAAAATTGAAATTATGTCGATTAATATAGTGTAGTAAACAATTCAACAAAACAGATTAAAATATAAAATAAGGAAAATACTAATCTAAGGGGTTTTATCTCGTTAATTGCAATTAATATAAATGCCTAACAACGACATGCAATAGAAATAAAAATGTAAAAAATTAAAAAGGAAAATCTCATTTTATTTATGATGTGTATGCATGAAATGGAATGACTGGAGATGAATTCGCTGGAAGTCGACTTCGGATTCTCTTTTCTCTCCTTTTTCACAAAATTCTCACATACTCTCTCAACTCAAAGCTTTTTCTTTAAATTTGTGTCTCTCAAACTCCTCTCTCTAATTTCCATCTATGTGTCCTGCCTTCTAATTTTCCTCTATGTCCCCTCTTAAAGACTAGGGGTGCCTTCCCATATTTATTGAGGCACGAAAGGATTAAAATAGGTACAAATATTCAAAATTGGGAAAATTAAACAACTGTAACAAAAGGTTTTCATTTTTGAAGGTTTGAACGTAGGAATCCAAGTATTTTATGTATAACACAGGCATGATTGCATTCAACACACCCAATTGCCTTAGTTGCATTAATTAGGAAATATTCCTCTAAGTAATGGACTATAAAGTATGATCAAAGGTTAATTGATGTCACACACGATCAAAGGAATCTTCTAAAAAAGAAAACTTTTTTATTTCAAAATTTTTCAAAAAAAGAAAATGATTAATGCTGAGTTGTAAGGTGTAAGACACAATAAGTCCTATGTTTAATGTAAGACGCACAAGTCTCAGTGTTTTACACATTCAGAACAAAAACTTGTCAAATTTGGATGTCAAGTCAAATGTGGTCAAATGAGTCATTTAATGAGGTTATAAAGACATCTAAATAAGACATATGGACTCATCCAAAAGGATAAAAATTTAATTCAAATCCAAAAAAGAAAGATTTGACTGATTTAGAAAGGAAAATGAGCTGAACATGTAAAACGCTGAAGTTTATGCGTTTCACATTAGATATAGAGTTTCTAGCATTTAATGTTGAACACTGCATGTTTTATGTTTAATAGCCTAGACTGGCAAATGAGCATTAAGCGTGCATTTGAATTGAGAGAGAAGTCTCTAAAGTTGAATGGAGCATACTATGGTGTCATGGGGCTTAATAAAAATAAGTGAGTACCAAAACGAGATATCTACATTAACAAATTTAAGTTCTTACGAAACTAAAATTGTTCCAAACTCAAGCCAATTTGGTTCATTTAACAACCTTATCTTTGAGCATTGGTCTTTTCTTTGCGATATAGAAGCCATCAATCATATATATGTAAATAATCTTATTATCTTGAATATTTACAATTTTAGAAAATATTTTAGAAAACTTGAGAGATAAAAAGGCCAACGAAATGGACAACTACATAGAAGGATTTTATAATTTTATTTCTTCGAAATCCTGTTGGATCATCTAGGTTGTTTTGGTGTGATTTATGTATGTGTTACTTTATTCACTCTTCCCCTTAGGAGTGGAGGCATGGAGTATGTTCCTACGCAAGCAAGCAACTCTAACGTTTATTATGGTGCTTTGATTGTTGTTAATGTTAAAGGATTATATGGGTATCTTAGTGTAAATGGATCTTAGGATCCATATAGATCTTGTAACCCTATATATGTCTTGTGCTCTATTCTCAATACATACAATACAATTTCTCCTTCTCTCTTGTTTCTAATATGGTATCAAGAGCTAAGTTTTCTTAAGCAACAAAAGAGAAGGACCTCCACCCACCACCCACAGCCACCCCACCCATCACCTATCGTCGTTAGCCCACCACTGTTGTCAGTTTGCCATTGCCTGCCTATTGCTGCCAACCTTCTTCGTCGTCGTCTTGACTACTCACGCTATCAAGGCCTACTTCTTGTGGCTTCAGCTGACGGGGATGTGTGCCAGTAGTAGCCTTGTAGCAGTCTAGCAGGCTACCACTGCTGATGCAGGGCACTCTAGAACATGCAACGTCCTAAGTGTCAGCGCCTTCCTAGCCATGTGACTGGTCGACCTTCTCCTCTTCCTCACTATGTCTCAATCATCTTCTTTTTGTATGTTCATGACTTTAGGGATGTGATACCAACGATTTGAAGGTGATCTAGGTTCATTTTACAGTAAAACCTACTTCTCTTTCCTAGGCATTGTTGGATCTCTCTTCGGACATGGATTAGTGCATCCCTATTCATGTACAGAAATAGTGCTTTTTTTGTAGGACGTACCATATTATCCTCCATATGAGCTCGTATTGAGGTATTGGTGATGTGTGCTCGCTACGTGTTTGATGATTGCCATCGTGTGTTTGTGCCATAAGATTGTTCCTCCATTATGTTGCACTCTGACACTACTACAGGCTCCTCCTTTACACCTTTCCACACATCTGGGAATCTTAGGACATTTTCCAAGTTGACCGGTTCCAACTTCACTAATTAGAGTTTATTTTTTACCTTTCTGGTTAAATCTCAACAAAGGAAGCATCACCTTACTATCCACCGGCATCTACCGATCCTTCTTATGTAGATTGGGAGATAGGCAATGCTTTAGTTCTCACATGGCTAGGGAACAGTCTTTCTAAGGAGTGTTTTCATGTTATCCATCATGATGAGGTGATAAAGGCAGCTTGAGATCATTTTTACTATAAAAGTACTAAGACTTTTAGAATTTATTTACTAGATAGCCATCTGTTTGCTCGATCGACTTAGGATATCACTCCTGAAGCTGCATATAAGGAAGTTCAGTCTTTGGCTATGAAGATTCTCCAACATTGACCTTTCTATGCTAATATTACCACTAAGAAGAAGCACTTTGAGGAGTTGTTGGTAGTTGACATGACTTACCAACAGATTTTGAGCGAGTCCACTATCCTAACCTTGGTCTCCACAACGACTCGTGTCTTTATTGTGACACATCTGTTGAGTCGTTTTGCTCTGGTTACTGCTCCACCTTCTAAGACCCTTGCCCATGTTATTGGACACAATTTGGGAGGGCACAGTCATGGAGGACATTTAGGGGGATGTGGTGATCGTCGTCCTACTTGCACTCACTGTGGCAAGATCGACTACTCAGTTGATCGATGTTACGTCAAGTTTCTTGATCTTCGCCCTCAGGCTCATGTAATTGGATCTACTGAGTCTCTCATTGGATCTGATAATCAGTGTTCAACTTTTACACCATATATTGACATGAGTTGTTTTCTTACTATGACTGACATTGATACTATGATTGTTGCTTCTAATAACTCTACTGTAGTAGCTTCTTCTTCTTTACTCTGAAGTAGTGCCTGTATTGCTAGTAAGGGTAAGTGGCTTATTGATTTTGGTGTCACTAGTCATATGATTGGAGATATTATAATTATCTCAACTCTCTATAAACATGCTCAAATTCCTTTGGTTCTGATTGCCGATGAGTCCTTTGCTTTTGTATGTGGTTTGAGAGGAGTCATTACACCCTCCAACTTCATATTGGATGATATTTATTATATTCCAAACTTTTCTTGCAGTCTACTTTTTGTTAGTACTATAACAAAGACTTTGAACTGTTGTGGCTTATTCTTTCCATCTCATTATTATTTTCAGGGCCTTCAAATAAGGAGGATAGCTACTAGGACTGAGCTTGGGGGATTATATTATTTCTCTTTCTGATTTTGCTGCTACGGTATCTTTCCTTTAGTGGCATCAATGTCTTGGTCATCCTCCTATTTGCCTTTACATCAATTATTACCTTGTTTTTCTGTTAAGCCTATTTTAGAGTATGATGCCTATGAGCTTGGTAAGCATCACCGTGTGTCTTTTCCTACTAGAACTGAGAAGAGGAACATTGTTTCATTTAACTTGGTCTATTCAGACATATGGGGTCTTTGTCCTACTAAGTCCATTGATGGGAGGAACTTGTATTTTGTTACTTTTATTGATGATTTTTCATGATGTACTTAGGTTTACCTATTGAAGGAACAATTTGATATCTGTGTTGTTTTCAAGTTCTTTTATTATGAAATTAAAAACAAGTTTAGCATTTCTTTGAAAATTCTTTTCACTAATAATGCTAAGGAATATGTGAGTCACAACTTTAGTTCTTTTTGTACATCTTATGATATTATTCATTAGACCAATTGTGCTTATACATCACAACAAAATGGTATAGTAGAAAGGAAGAATCACCATCTTCTTGTGTTGTCCACACCTTGTTGTGCCAAATGAATGTACCTAGGTTATATTGGGGGCATGTGGTTCTTATCTCCTTTTTTTGATAAACCGTATGCCATCCTCTCTACTTCAAGGAAAGTCTCCTTTATCCATTCTATATCCTAATTCACTACCTTTTCCTCTTACTCCTCAGATTTTTACGTGTATTACACTTGTTCATGTCCAATCTTAAGGACGTAACAAACTTGCTCCTAGTGCAACCAAGTGTGTCTTCCTGGATTATTCTCCTACTCATAAGGGCTAACATTGCATCAATTCGTTGGCTCGACGTCAGTATGTCTCAATTGATGTCACGTTCTTCGAGTCTATTCCTTACTTCTCTGAGAGAGGTAACTCTCTTACTTTAGATTCTATTCTTTAGTTGTGTGAGTTTGTCCCTTCCATTCCTATTATTCACTCACCACCACTGCCACCACCTCCACCATCACCACCTCATTCTCCTATCGTTCATACTTATAACTGTCGTCATCATGCTCCTGTTCTCAGTATCCCTGGTACCCCTAATGCTTTGCTCCTAAATCCTAGGCTAGCATCTTCTCCTTCAAAAGGTTCACCACTACTTATAACTGCTGATCTTGATCTTCCAGTTACCTTCAGGATAAGGATACAATCATGAACTCAGCATCTTATTACAAGTGTTGTCTTTTGTTACAGTTTGGGTCCTACTTGTAGTAGGTTTGCTTTGGCCTTATTGACTACTGCTGTTGCTCAATCCTATAGAGAGGCTATGACTATTCCACATTGAAAAGCTCCTATGGATGAAGAGATGTCTGCTTTGCTTTCACGCGAAACTTAGACTCTTGTTCTATCTTCCATAGCTGCTGAGGTTGTTGGGTGCAAATGGGTTTTTGTAGTGAAATATTTACTAGATGGACAGGTTGCTAGATACAAAGGCAAGCTTGTTGCCAAGGGCTTTATTCAGACTATGGTGTTGACTTCTTTGACACCTTTTTTTCCTAGTGACTCATATTAGCTTCATTTGAGTCCTATCCTCGATTATTGTTAATAAAGATTGACAAATGTTTCAGTTTGATGTTAAAAATGCCTTCTTATATGGTGATTTGTAGAAAACATTTTATATGGAGCAACTTTTAAGATATGTTACTTAAGGACAGTCTCAAGTCTGCAAACTCAAGAAGGTTATCTATGGCCTCTAACAGAGTTCATGCGCTTGGTTTGATAAGTTCAATTAGGTTATTAGCACCATTAGTTTCTACTGCAGTCATGTAGATCATTCTATCTTTATGAGAAAGAAGGATACAGGTCTGGTGATCCTTACTGTAACGCCTCGATATCGGACACGCTATCAAAACACAGTATCAAGCATAATCACACTAATTACAGAAACATCAAATAACTGTAACTAAGGCTCACCTTCAGGATCACAATGTGCGGCTAGAAGCTTCAACTCCTGCACCGAAACTCGGCTGCACGCGGTCTGCACCTGAAAACCACATAGCATGCGTGAGTGACATCTAAGTCATCCAGTACGTATCCTAAAACATACAAACCACAAAACCTCGGCAAAACCATAAATCTCATTTTTCCAAAACTTGATTTTCTCTTTTTGAAAAATCATCCTTTCTTTTATTAGACAATCACTTGGGAATTCAATCCCAATCCATGCTTTTTAAAAGCCATGTTTCCTTTTCTTTTCTCAAAACATTTGGAAATTCATTCCAAAACCACTTTTTTCTTTCAAAACATTCTTTTACATTTATTTCAAAAATCTTTTGGAATTCATTTTCCCTTTTCAATATTTGGGATTTTTTCCCAAAACACACTTTCAAATTCACATTTTTGACCAGATCCAGCCTAAAACACAATGCCCCATTCAGCTCAAAACCAAATCATAAACACTGGCTGGCAACTGGTTAAAACATCATCATTTCTTTTCAGGATTTTAAGACCATTTCATTAGTCCAATCCTGACCAAATTACATTTCTCTTTCTTTATTCATTTCCACTTTTCTTTACTGTTGTTACCTTGATCAGGGGTAATCAGACACACAAGCAGTAGGCGAGGACATCCTTCTCCTACCTTCCTGCACTGCAGCGATGAAATTCCCCGTGCGGGATGTCACCGCCTTGGCCAACCAGTCTCAATTTCATTTTCATAAGTACACAAGGATACGTCTCTGTTTGACGCCCCAGTCGGTGACCCGAACAACTAGGTTCAATAATCTAGGCTCAGCCTACACCGTCGGTGACCCGAACAACTATACTCAAAAGCCCAGGCTCAACCTACACCGTTACGAGCTCGGTGACCCGAACAACTAGGTACAACGACCCAGGCTCAGCCTACACCGTCGGTGATCCGAACAACTAGATATGAAAATCCAGGCTCAGCCTACACCGCTATGAGCTCGGCAACCACATTATCAGTATTCCATTTCAAAACCATTTTCCATTTCATTCCATTTTTTTCATTTCAGGACTCTATTTCCTTGCAACACTTGACTCTCCACTGGGGTCTCAACTCAAGCCATGAAAACCATGCTTAAAGTCATAAATTGGGTCTCATGCCCAAAACTACATAAAACCATCTTTTTCATTCATTAATAGGGTCTAAAACCCAAAACCACACCCAAATCCATTTGTTTGGGGCTCCACATGCCTCCATGTCATTACATGGGGAAACATCATTCATATAAACCCACCATACCATTAAAACCATTTAACATTCATTAAAATTTACATTTAAGCATATCAGGTTCAGGGCAAAAACGGCAAACTGAATCCCCAGTTTGGTATGCCGAAATTCCCTGTTTCGGTCGACCGTGAAATTTCGGTCTACCGAACCCTGGGTTCTAGCTTAATCTGCTAGGATTTCAGCATACTGAATAAATTCGGCATATCGAATTCGTCGCAGACAGGGCACACCCCTTCCCAGGCAATGAAAAATCGCCTCAAGTGGGAGTCTTGATCGGACCCTCCAAACATTCACCAACAATTTCCATAAAATCATGGGGTGTAGACCCTTAAGTCTACTTCAAAACCCCTCAAACCATTCATGATTCCATCAACCACACATTTCAAACGAAAATCACAAGGGGAAGGGGCTTAAGAACGGCTACTGTAGCCTTCAACCCAAAAATCACATTTTCTCCACAAACATCAATCCTAACCGCATGATCTCTACATTCTCATGCCATACATCACATTCCCAATAATTTCATGATTTTTCTACAATTTAACATGCATTTCTCTATGATTTCTCATGCATTTCCATCATTATTCTTCAAGGAACAATAACGGGAGAAGGAGGAGGGATCACGTACCTCTCCGGTGGCCTGCGCAACTCCGACGAGTTCACCGCACCCCGACGTTGCCTTGGCGAAGCTCCGGTGAACCTCGACCCCCGGTGGAAGCACACACACACGCAGACCCTCCTCCTCCCAGCTCGCGCGCCCTCGCTCCCTCTCCTCTGCCTTTCCTTCCCCACCACACTCCTCCCCTACCCATGTTTGCCTCCCTATCTTTATTTCCACCACTGCTCGCTTGACGCCGGCCACCCATCTCGTCGGAAGAGACGGGGAGGCATGGGCCTCCGTCGCTGGTGGCACGGGTGGAAGAAGAGAAAGAAGAAGACGAAGAATGGGTGGAAGGGCATGGCTCATGAGAGAGGAAAAGGAAAGAGAAAAAGAAGAAAAGATGGGCACGCAAACCGAGGCAACTGTGCATCCTCAAATTGGATGCCTCATTGGTCCTAAATCACAAACAGGTACACAGAAGACCAACCACAAGCTCACACAAACAAGAAACAACAGATTATCCATTAATAAACCATTTAAGCAATATTGCAATTAATTACATGGTTTACAAATAAAAATGGATAATCAGGCCTAGATGTCACACTTACCGTCTACGTTGATGACATTCTTCTCATAGATAATGATATGTCTGGTATTGAGGAAACTGAAGCGTATCTGACTAAAAACTTTATTATGAAGGACATGGGAAAACCTCATTACTTCATTGGCATTGAGATTGTCAGAAACCATAGAAGTGGTGTTTTATGTCAACAAAAGTATGCCATTGACCTTCTTGAAGAGATTGGTTTACTGAGTGCCAAGGTGGTTCAAACTCCTATGCCTGGAGGTATTGCTCATCTCTCGGATGAGAACTCTTCGTTTATTGAAGATGTGTCTCGATACAAATGTTTGATTGGCAAATTCATCTACCTCACTGTCATGAAACCAAGCATCACCTTTGCAGTTGAGCCAATTTATACACAAACCTAGAGAATGTCACTTAAATGAAGCCATGAAAATACTTGAATATATCAAAGGATCTCCTGGTAAAGGTCTCTTTTTCAAAAACAATGATCATCTTTGCATCGAGACATATTTTCGATGCAAGTTATGCAAATGATAGGACTAATAGGAAGTCAACATGTGGTTGCTGCACTTTTTTGGGAGGTAATCTTGTGACATGGAGGAACAAGAAACAGAATGTAGTTTTGATGTACATATTTTAATTAACCGCAAATGCATGACATATAGGATAATACATCGGCAAGTACAAGTCGATCTCACAGATAAAAGGATTTCAAAAATAAATATTAACTATTAATTATTGAAAAGATTTGAAAAAGTTAATGTTTGAAAGCTAAAACTAGATTATCAGGATGCAATCAAATTATTTAAAACTTAAGGTTTCAAATCTATTCATATAAAGTTGAGAATGCATGATTAAATATATTCTATCTCTTGTTTTAGATCTCAATATTTGATTAAATGATTTTTATCTTAATAAGCTTACACTATATGTAATGCATTATAGAATATCAAGTAAGGAATAAAAATACATAGAGCCAAATAAATCATATGATATATGATAGATCCGAGATTATATACATGACTCCCAATTCATTCTCCCCAAAGCATAGGCTAAGAAGATTAATTTAACATTAGCCTATCAAAGTTTATTGAATGATGAGTAATCTATGCAATATACGTCTGGTTTACAAAATCATAACAACAGAGTATAAAAGAAAGAAAAATACTTAATTATAACATTTCATTTCACATGAATTTCATCTCAATCTTAGATCTAGAAATTTAACTATTCATAAAGATGATAGAAAATAAAAGTTCAAATAAAGGACATGAAATAAAAAACATAACTGAAGGAAAAATAAACTTTTATTGATAAATACTAAGATTACATTTGAGGAACACTTAAAGTTCTTCTAAAATATAAAAGAGAAAAAGTCTAAACTTAGAAGGTAGAAGATGATTCTCATAGATCTACAACATATGTCCTTTTATAAACTTACACAAGCTTCCTTATGTTGAAAATAAATCCAATTTCAATATTTGAATTTTAATTTCAAATACAAGATGTTTTCAACTGAAGATCGTAACAACCGAAGACTCAGTCAAAAATGTCACTTACAGGTGCAAATTGTACATCTGGGCACTTAGGAGGCCTCCATAGCAGTTGGGATTTCATCTGACTTGGTCAATTCGTTAACTGATATTTATCCCAATATTGACATGCGTGGAAAATATGAATTTGATTTCTCAACGTAATTTCATAATTTTTCATGCAAAATTCTTTTCTTTTCTGGTACATTTATTCTTTTTCCCTTTTTTCTAAATTTTTTCTAAATCCTTAGATTCATATAAAATTTAAACAAAACACCTCAAGTAGCATTATTTATATACATTAATCAATAAATATGGGAAATAAAATATGTATGAATTATGAGTTAATCAAACACTCTCATACCTATCTTTTGTTAGTCTTCGAACAAAATTGACTTTAACCTAACAAAAGAAAATTAAGAGAATCTTAACTCACTTTCGTAGGAATCGTGATTGCACTTAGCATATGTAATAAACCTTTAAATCCTTAGGTTGTCTTAGTAGACGAGTGGTGTATCGTAAGGGTTTATAGTAAATCTACTTACAAAATCCCAAAAAATAAAGAAGAAAAGGAAAAATCTATAATATTCAATTAAAAAGATCCAAAATTCGTAAGTGTCTTAATCCTCTAGTTTAAGTTTTATTGAGAATCCTCGTATTATCATCATAGAAACTCCAACGTATTTTTTACATCATTTTTTTCAAAAAGTACTCATATATACGTTGTGTTTGTAAAATAGAACTTAGCATGGATTTTCAAATCCAATCTTACCACCTTAGCAATTTTATTTCATTGAATTGTGCCTTTCTTTCTTAGTCTTTATTCTTAGCTACCTATTTGGTGAGCTTTAGGTCAATAGATCCCAAATCAGACGATTTTAGGTCATCAGATGTGAAGACACCCTTAAAGACTTAATCACTCAAGTAGCTAAGGCCTCAAAGACGACTCTTTTTTTCTTTTATCCTCTAATCATCTTTTTACATGAATATCAATGCTTACTGAGGCATAATACCCAGTTACTCAGTAATTATTAGTTTTTTTTTTCTTTTATCCTCTAATCACCTTTTTACATGAATATCAATGCTTACTGGGGCATAATACTCAGTTACTAAGTGAATTGCTAAGGTATTTCAAGTCTTTCTTTATTCTCTACAGCTAAAGACTAGAGTGACAGTACAGTATAAGGTACATATAAGTTATAAATATTTTAGATCATGCTATTTTTTAAATCTTGCCTCTACTCTTTGAATCATAAGGTTTTCAATTACTCAGTCTTACCATTGAACTTCAAACACATTATTACTAATTCACTCCTAAGTAATTAGACCAATGTGGATAGTTCTTTTTTTTCTTTTTTTTTGAATACAAAGAAAAGAAAATAAACTAAACTAACTTACAAAATTTTTTTTTTGGATGTTTCCCTTTTTTTTTAGAAAATTGAAAAGATACAGAGAAGACTCCCTCCACACCTAACCCATGCATTGTTCTCAATGTATGCAATAAATATGATATGATCAATAAATTGAAATAAGACAAGGACAATGTTACCTGATTACGGATAAGTACTCATATTGCTAAGAGATAATACACATACATATACACATTTACAAGATAGACAAAAACTTAAGTTTCATGATTTAAGTGGAGGCCTAGTCTTCCTACTTCTTCCTTCTTTTCCAAAAATTATGTTAGCTCATCTATAGTTAATTCAAAAATATCTTCCTCTTTGAATAAGGCTATAAAGGTTTCATATTTCTTATATGCATTTTGAGTCCATGGGTGGATGTTTATATGTATAAAATGGTGTATGAGTTGATTTAATGATAAGATCTGAATAATGAGGTGGAACATTAATAGTAAAACCAATGGGTTCATTATTAAATGAAAAAAGATGGCTCGCATGGAAACTCATAAGAAATAAGAAGAGGTTCAATTCCAACACTAACTATTTACTTGTGGACCTTCTGTAACCATGCCGGTGATAGCCTCGGGATTGGCGCGAAAGGCCAGATACACGAGGATCGGCAAAGTCACGGTAAAAATAAAATAAAAATGCAAATGCACAAGTCGCCACCTAGTCTATTAAATTGGAAGACGAGGAAAATCATATAAATCATGCAATAGAAAACCAGGTCATAAACCAGAAATGGGCAAGGATCGCTGTTACGCACGAGGAAGGTATTAGGCACCTTCGTGCGCCCGATAAATCAGTCTTTTAATAGGTTTCTCATTTGCTTATGAAATGTCGACTTTTCAGCCTTTACTGTACGCCTGAGGGCGATATGTCATGCCATGTTAGGTGAGTGATGTCCCATGCTAAATAAGGGTGCATGATGTGCAGGGGTGTGTCCTAATGCTCAGAAGTATCACTCATATATCGGGTCAAGTGGCGATACAAAGATATTGCATAAATGAGATCAAGGATCTAGTATTTTGAGCGATTTTTCATCCTTGCTTTACTACATGCAATGTATGATCTAACATGCACAGAAATGGCTAAAAACAGAAAGGGGTCTCCCTGGATATATCAAGGAAGAAAGCCAGAGAAAACTGAAAGCAAATCGAAGCAAGAAATCATGCTAAAACCACGTGAAGATCTGCTGTGTGTTACTGAAAATAGGCTGATGCGCTTGTTAGGTGCGCCAGACTGGTACTCCAGTCTGGTGCACCACCTATGTGCTCCTGTGTGGGCCAGAAAGATGTGCTGGGGAAAAACAGAAATCCATGCAGTACAAAATCATATATAAATGCGCTCAAAACATTATGCAATGTAAAGTCCTTGTAAAAATGGAAGATATCCTTCTAAAAGTGAAAGACATGCAAGTATGAGAAACTCATGTATCTTGTGCTCAAGGACTAGTAGTCTCGCACAAGGCCACATCCTAGTCATGTTGGATGAAAACAAGGTTCAGCCATCGAATCTTCCAGTAGCCATTTCACAGGCTGCGGGCTGCTGGCTTTCCACCTCCCATGGCTGTTACCTTTAGCAACAAATATGCCATCGAATCTTCCAGGCTTTTCTTCTACGAGGCTCCCTGCATTCTCCATGAGTTACCCTTGAAAGTTCCCTATAAATAGACACCTATAGGTAGCCATTTGGAGGATGAGAAAGTTGAAGACACACAATTGCAACAAGAATTCTGCAGCTGTCCCTTTGAGTTCTTAGCTTTCTACTTGCATCCAGAGATATCCTCAGCCCTTCCAAAGCATCAAGGAGCTTATTATCTTGAGTCTTCTTTGAAGGAACATCCAGGACAAGGTAGGCCTTTTCGCTTTTCTTTTTTACTTCTTGTTCTTTTACATTGGCATAAGGCATGCTAGAAGCTTATATATGTTCTGTTTTCGTCATGTTTTCCTGAGATTTCAGTGATGATTTTGCTTATTCTTTCTGTAAGATGATCTCCATGTTAATATATACTCTCGTTTGCAAGCATGCTTACTTTTTTGCCAGCATAAAAATCTGCACCATTTGCATATATAAGCTGTCTTTCTCTTAGTGTTTCTTTACACATAATTCCATGCCAAGCTTCTAAATGTTAAAGTTATGCAATAGAGATAACATGACTTATTTGTGTTTTGATTGGGTTCACTCATATCATGTTTTATTCCCTTGCACTTTGCATGTTTTCATACATGAACCCATCAACTCATTTTAGTTTTAATTACATGATTAATAAGATGGCTTTCGATCATGTGCATCCCATCATGTTTTCAGCTTTTAACAATGGCATAAATCAATCTGCATTAGCATGAATCACCCATCTCTTTTTCTGGGATAGATTCTGGATCAGATCGCAGTCTGATCCAGACTCTCTGGGGTGCACCACTTAGGCGCACCAAACCAGAGCACCACTCTGGCGCACCAAGCAGGTGCACCAGACTGGTCAGTGAGCAAAACACTCACATTAGCATCTTTGTTTGCATGGCTTTATGAAGGACTTCGAGCTTGATTCTTTTATTGTTGGTTATTTGATGTTCCAAGATTTCACATGCATGTTTTCGGTTTTAAACCAGATCGTTTTCCAATTTTTTTCTCTCCTTGGATATTCAGTCCTTGGCTAGAACCTGGTAGGCTGGTTGCACTTTACTTCTACGCGGAGAGCCTTGTGCATTGGCCCATGATCCAGTAGCATGGCTGAATCCTGCATCCCTCATTTAGCACAAAATAGGTGGGACCTTGTGTGAGGCTACCAGTCCTTGAGCACTGGGTCCACAAATCATTGCATTTAAATGCTTTTCCAAGTTTTACAGAAGGATTTCAGACTGCATACTTTTCCAGAATGCATTCTCTGGTGTTTTGGCTTTGCATAGTTTTCTGTTTTCCCACCGCACATTTTCCTGGCCCACCTAGACGCACATAGGTGGCGCACCAAACTGGAGCACCAGTCTGGCGCACCAAACAGGCTCATTGGCCTGTTTTCAGTAGCACACATCAGGTTTTTATATGTTTTTGGCATGCTTTCTCGACTCGATTCGCTTCTGAGTTTTCTTTGGCTTTCTTCCTTGATGTATTAGGAAGGCACAACTATGTTTTCAACTATTTTCATGCATTTTAGATTGCATTAGGCAAATAGCAAAGCAAGGATGATAAATCGCTCAAGATATTAGATCTTTGATCTTATTATGCAATATTCTTGCATCAACACTTGACCCGGCATGAGAGCGATATTTCTGAGCATTAGGACACACCCCTACACATCATGCACCCATACTTTAGACACCACACTCGTTAGCATAGCATGGCATATCACCCTTGGGTGTACAGCAAAGGCTGCAAAGGCGACATTCCATAAGCAAAAGAGAAACAAATAGGAGACTGATTTATCGGGCGTACGAGGGTGCCTAACACCTTCCTCGTGCGTAACAGGGATCCTTACCCATTTTCTCTGGTTTACGAAGACCTTTTTTCATTGTTTTGCATGATTTTCATGTTTTATATGGTTTTCTTCGTCTTCCATTTGAATAGAATAGGTGGCGACTCCTGCATTTGCATATTATTTTATTTTTTGCCGTGACTTTGCCGACTTTGGCATATATATATTTTTGCCATCCTCGACGGCATGGTTACAGATAGCCTTCTGATCGTTGAATTACCATTCTGCTGTATCTGAACAAATGTCCGCTTTAAACAACATTTCCTGCATTCTGCGTGGATTAATCCACAAACTTTGCAAAATGTAGGGGGTTTTCTACAAATTACCCCATCGGTTGCATTTTGCAGGCCATGCGCTTGACACTGTATATTCTGCTCTTGGAGTGTAAACTGTGAAGTGCTAGGGGCTAAAACGCAATTTCCACTGCCATTTTGCACATTGAACTTTGAATATTAAATTATTTATAAGCGGGTCCCACTAGATAACTGTCATAACTGCCAAGGGACATTCTTCTTCTTTTCTTCCTGCTTCTTAGGATTGCAAGGGGTTCATGTTGCTTGGTCTTTAACCCTGTTCTGCTATTATTTTGCTGGATTTCACATCTCCAAGGTAACACCTATATGCATATAGTTTTTTCCTTTTTAATTCTTTTTGTTTCTTCTCTCAAGGGGCGTGCCTTTTCTTCTTCCTCACCATTCTTTTTCTCCCAAACGAAACCCATCTTTCTTCCTCCCCTCTCCTCATCTCTTCTCCATCCTCCCTTCCTCCTCACGGCGGTGGCGCGTTGGTGGTGCGCCGACGAGGTGCTCTTGGCTGGTGCGGGGCTTAGGCGCGGGGGCATCGTGCGGCGATGGACCGGACTCTCCGGGATTGGTTGGAGAGGGGGTCGTCGGTGGAGGTATCTCCTCTCCCCCTTGATTTCCCATTTCGTGTGCTTGCATCCTTCTCTTATTTTTGGGTGGTTGACGGCTGGACGGGCTCTAGCGGGCAAGGGATGACTCTAGCAGTTGGTGGCTTGGGCTCGGCGGTTGGAAACGCTGGTGGAGAATACAGGCTGCGGGGAGCAGTGGCTGATGAGCTGTGGTGCTGGCCGCGGGTAGGATTCGGCGGTTATCGCCGTGTGGTGGCAGGCTGGAATGGAGGTGTAGGCCACCAGTGTAGGTGGGTTTTGATGGACTGAGCCGTGCAATGGTAGGTCCTGCCGCGAGGTGGTGGACTGAAGCGGTGGTGATGGGTGCTGGAGTGGCAGCGCGCAAGTTGGTCGTCAGGGTAGGTGGGTTTTGATGGATGCTGGCCGTGTGGTGGAGACGACGGGCTAAGGCAGTGGTGGGCTGGTGGAAGGCTGGCCGTGAGATGGGTCGGCCGTGGTGAGGGGTTGGTTGCGTGGTGGTGACAATGGCAGGGAAAGGGGTGGTGGAAGGCTGTGACGAATGTTCAAGGCTTGGGTTATACAAAGAAATTTCTTGTTGTTTATGCCATACGTGCCATGCTTCTATTCATGCTATATACATTTAGATGCCATGCTGTAAAATGTGATTTCATTTTCTAAGTATTGGTCACTTTAATCATTCATCCGTTGACACATGCTCGAATAAAATAATAGCCCACACAGAATGTTTCATGTTCAACCCTTCCTGTCTCTAACTTTCATGCCTGAATAGCAAGAGTATAAAATATTGCCACATAGTTTGTACATTTCCACGTAACACTGAACTGTAACTGTACACCTGTTTATACTTGTATTTCTGCCACCATATGCCAATAATGCTTTATTTAAATGCCAATCCCCATTTTCTTATTTCGCCTGTTTTTGTCTATAATACAATGCCTGACTCCGTTTTGGATTCCGTATGTCATTGCCTTGCTTTCTGTTTTCATGTGATATTTGCACTTTTGTAGGATGATCCAGTTCCCGAGGAGGCGATCCCACAGTCCTCACGGGATAAGCCGTCTAGTTCTCGCTCTCGGCGACGTGGTAGTTCTTCAAAGTCACGTGCCTCCAGCAATTCGACTCCTGCCGTCCCTATTGATGTAAGTCCAAAATTGGAAGAAAATGTGCATATAAATCTGGTGCCTTATCTGGCAAATGCATTTTCAAGAATCTGGCAACTTCGAGGGGTGGTTGCTAAGTGACCACCACCTCTGCGAGGGTTCTGATTTTGGGGTAATTTTCTCGCTTTGACGAGCTTTAATTATAACCTGCCTTTGACTTGGCATTAATTCTGTTCTTGACATTTCAGGATGGAGATGCGAATCGGATTATGCGGTGCCACTGGGGCCCAATACTTGACCACTTTCATTGTCTGCCGAATTTTCTGCAGAACTTCCTCCTTCACCGATCCCCATTTGGAGGTTTGCTTTGCATACCCATTATACATGGCCATTATAACTTCTTCAGGGCTTTGGTGGAAAGGTAGAGGTTTGAGACGCACACTTTTCACTTTCCATTCAGAGAGTTGACCGTCCTGCCTGATCAGTGGGCTCTGCTGACGGGTCTTCCCTTCGGCGACGAGCTGATTATAGGTGAGACTACTCACGGCTTGCACCTTGCTCCTACGCACTTGGGCCGTGTTCCTCCAAAGCCACCTCAGGGGAAGTACATGATCACTATGGGGTGGCTGAGAGAGTGGGACCAGTTCTGGCCCAACCCCAAGCCTGATAGCGAAGAGGCGGACTTTGTACTGAGGCATTTCTTGCTAGATCTGCTAGCCATGATTTTCTGTGACTCGTCTGCTTACTGCATTCATGCTGATTGGTTAGCGTACTTAACCAATTTGGAACATCTGGACCACTACGACTAGGCCGGTGCTAGTTATACTTGGTTGATTTGCGGGCTCGACAATGTGGTTAAGCTTGGGTGCTGCTCCTATATGGGATTATACCCTCTGCTGATTGTGAGTGTTTATTTGCATTGTTAGCCAAGTATATATATATTTGATTCTCATCTGACCTTTGCCTCCCTATGCTAGTACTAGATTATGGAGCATATCACCAGAGGGCATAGTTTTGGCCATCTTCGGGACAAGCTTCTACCTCTCCCCCGCCAGTGGGTCGAGCCTGACCACCAAGCTGCTGCTGGGGTCTACAGTTACGAGTCCTACCGGTATTTGCTGGACCAGGTAGAACTCGTGGATGTAAGTCTCCCCTCCTTTTTATACCGTGTCCTCTAATGCTTTTAAGTCTATGTTGCTTAAATTGCTTATATTTTCTTATTTTCCCGTAACAGGTTGATCTGCGCCTGTTCGCTAGATACGACGGCTTTGACTGGGCTCCCCTAAACTCTGGCCGCGTTCTTAGGGACAAGAAGATGAAGTTCTACTGCATGAAGAAGTCGGCCTATTTCCTCCTGGGGCGCGTGCGACATCAACTTCTGAATGAGTTCAGCATTCCTGCCCTTCCTCCTTCTGATATGGACCGCCCGGCTTTGACTCGTTCAGTTGCCAGAAGCCGCGCATGCGGCAGCTATGGCTTCCCAAGACGGACATGTCCTTCGAGAAGTCAACTACACAGATTATCTAGCTTGGTACAGGCGTGTCTGGAAATCGTACCTATTTGAGGAGGCAGTGCGAGATAGTCAACGCGGGATATGGTATGCCTCCGACTGGGCCAAGGTACTTGATTATAATCTTTGCTTAATACTTCTGGCATATGATCTATATAAATCTGACATTTGTCATAATCCACAGGGCTTTGAAGAACAATTCGACGCCTTCTATGTCGATATCTGCTGGAAGAGGGTAAGACTTTTACTTTGTAAATTGCCATTTTCAGCTCAAAACATGCCTGACATATCTGTTATTTTGCAGGAACTACGCTGGCGTAATATCATCCGGGTATGCCTCTTTTCCTGTCTTTGTTACCCTACTTTATAATTGTGACTGCTAACACAAATCTTGATATTACAGTAGGACTTCCCAGCCCAAGAGGTGAATGTAGCCAGCAGCGGGGAATTCACCATGGAGGCATCTGAGGAGGACCGCTCAGATACTGAGGTACCCAGAGGGTTCGAGATTCTGCTCCCCGTTCCCAGGCTGCTGTAGCTGCTTAGTGGTCGCATCGAATCACCCGACGAGGCGCCCGTCTCTTGGCCGAACACTTCCAAAAGGCGTCATCTGACGAGGAGGAGTCAGACGAGGAGTAGCTATTCTGTATTTTGTAGTTATTTCCAAGCTTTGTACTAACAGTGGAATATTGTAAACTTGCTTCAGAATTTTATAAAATGACAATTCCGGATTCTGCGATGTGCCCCTTCTTGGGGTTTTGTTTGTGTAAGTTGTATGCAAAATTCTCTGTGTAGGTTCAAATAAATGGCGTCGATTTGGCGAGATCCATATTTTAAGGGAGGTGCTGTTGAAAATTTGCAGCTGTTCCGTGCGCCACCTAGGTGCGCCACTGAGGTGTGCCACTAAGGTGCGCCACCTATGTGCTCCTCCAAAAATGGCGGGTTTGCTTTCCTTTTTTGCTAAAACCTTTTACTTATAGCCTTGCATTCCCAGCGAGGTGCACTGCTGCCCCTTCTGCAAACACCCTAAAATCTTCGAATCTTGCTCGTAGCACCTTCTCTGATCCGTTCTGGACTCCGGCTGTGCTATACTTCGCATCATAATGGTATGTGCTTCTGCATATATGTATTTTCTACTGTTTTCCTGTTGGCCACGTCGTGCTTTGCTGTAGATTTTGCATTTTGTAATATTATCTCGGCTTTGTGACAAAATATTTTGAATATGCCTCTCGATTCTGCATTTACTTTTAGATTATATTCTGCTGGATTGCTTTGTTTGCCTCACATTTATGTTAAGTTCTGCCTTTTCCTGCCATATTTGGCCCAAATGCGTGTCCACAGGGTTATCCCACCATGGCGACACCAAAACATTGTTCAGATGCTCTATATGTCTGGATTGACGCTTTGACGACAGCAGATCGCGAGCAACTGCGGTTTTGGGGCATATCCTCCACTTTATTGGACATAGCTAAAGTGGAGGTGAACTGGCACCTGCTATGTGTCGTGGCTCGATTCTGGAAATCGGCCTATCATGTATTCCGTTTTGGGCAGATGGAACTGACTTTGACTTTGGAGGAGGTCAGACGGATATGCGGCCTGTCGCCATTCCTGTGTTCCCCTGTCTTCCCCTGCCGAGATAACTATACCTCGGTTCTGAGTCAGCTGACTGGCTTGAATAGAAGGGCTTGTTAAGAGAACCTTATCTATAAAGATGGATCCACCACCATGCTGCGCTTAGATTATTTTGATAAAATCATCAGTGCTCGTTCCTCTTTAGGCAACTTGTGGCTCCGTGGCTTTGTGGTGCGTTTTCTAGGGGAACTTATCTTTAGCCATGGCCGGATGACAGTGGCTGTTGAGGTAGCGGAAATAGCTTTGGCGATGGCTACCTGCCAAATTGATCTTGCTCCCATTCTCCTGGCAGAGACTTACAATGGTTTAGACCGGGCTTTGAGACATTCCCGACATTTCTATGGCTACGGTGCTTTGGTACAAGTAAGTATGCCTTTTATTCTAATGCTCTGCTGTCCCTTTTTTAACTAAATGTTGTTTTGCCAGGTTTGGTTTGCTGCTCATATGGGGGTGGAGGTTCTGTGCCCTCAACATTCTGCATTTGAGGCCTACAGCCGCACCTACCATTCAAGGACACTTCCAGACGTTCCTCAGCTTTGCGACAAATTGCGGAACCTCGCCGAGGATGCTATAGCGTGGTGCATTATATCATCGACCCCGAGGACTTTTACTGCCTTCTTTAATGCTACGAACATGCGGCTTGTGGTTCTTCCTGGACTTACAAGAGGTGTGGAGTATCACCCTATCCGAGTCTTTCGCCAGTTCGGCTTCTGCCAAGATTCTATTGAGGAAAGTCCCTGTCCTGACCGGTACAAGAGGTATATTGTCGGCTTGAATGCTACAACTTCAGAGTTGGCTCGTAAGACGCGTGCTGGCATCAAGTCCTCCGATCTTGCCATTACTGAGGGCTCCGGTTGTACAGTGGAATACGAAGCCGAAATAAGGGAGACATGGCCTATAAGCGAGATTCCGCCCAGTGGCACTTGTTTCACAGGGGCTAGCAGCTCAAAGAAGCCCAGAGTTGATTGGCAACGTCTGTATCTGTAACGCCCCGAACCCGGGCACGCTACCAAACAATAGCATCACAAGCCTAATTACACAAATCACAGAAATAAAGACTGTAACCAGGCTCACCTCTAGGATCTCGATGCGCGGCTAGAAACTCCGATTC
>JAMKQA010027479.1:0-35926 GCA_024699735.1 Posidonia australis
GCCTGGGTAGTTGTACCTAGTTGTTCGGGTCACCAAGCTCGAAGCGGTGTAGGCTGAGCCTGGGTCATTGGACCTAGTTGTTCGGGTCACCGACTGGGGCGTCTTCAA
The DNA here is from genome assembly GCA_024699735.1 of Posidonia australis. Lineage (NCBI taxonomy): Eukaryota > Viridiplantae > Streptophyta > Magnoliopsida > Alismatales > Posidoniaceae > Posidonia > Posidonia australis. The sequence continues at coordinate 109 of JAMKQA010027479.1, forward strand.
AGACGTATCTCCGTGCTCCTGTGAGGAACAGGAAACTTGAGGCTTGTTGACCAGGGCGATGACATCCCGCACGGGGAATCTCATCGCGGTAGTGCAGGATGGTTGGGGAAGGATGTCCTCACCTACTGCTTGTATGCCAGGTTACCCCGGATCAAGGTAATAACAGTAATGAAAGTGGAAATGAATAATGAAAGAGTAATGTGTGTGGTCAGGATTGGACTGGTGAAATGGTCTTAGAATCCTGAAAAGAAATGATGATGTTTTAACCAGTTGCCAGCCAGTGTTTGTGTTTTGGTTTTGGGTCCATTGGGGCAGTGTGTTTTAGGCTGGATCTGGTTAGAATGTGTGTTTTGAAAAGTGTGTTTTGGGAAGAAATTCCCAATATTGAAAATGGAATTGTTTTGGAAAAGGAAAATGAATTCCAAAAGGATTTTGAAAGGAATGTTTTGAAAGAAAAGAATCTGGTTTTGGGATTGAATTCCCAAGTAATTATTTAATAAAAGAGAATGATTTTAAAGGAGAAAACCAAGTTTTGCAAAATGATAAGAAACAGGTTTCTTTTGGTTTTGCCGAGTTTTCTTTGAAGTTGTGTGTTTTGGGGGCACGTACTGGGTGACTTAGATGTCACTCACGCGTGCTGTTTGGTTTTCAGGTGCAGACTGCGTGTAGCCAGGTTTCGGTGCGGGAATTGGAGCTTCTAGCTGCATATCGAGATCCTGAAGGTGAGCCTTAGTTACAGTCCTATTGTTTTGTAATTTTGTGTAATTATGCTTGTGATACTGTGTTTTGGTAACGTGCCCGGGATCGGGGCGTTACACATCTAGTCATTCCCTCAACTCTCCATCGCATGATCAAGTCTGCTGGGACGATAACGTTGTTATTGTCATGGCGGAAGATCTGGAGAGGGTTGAGGTCGTCTTTATTTTAGCTCCACAACTGTCCAATTCGATCCTAAACCCTTTGATATTCTGTACCATGTCAACCGATTTGAACCAGTTAATTTCATTCCTGCTCTCAATCGTGTCAACCATATGGCCATTGGCAATAACCCTCGTTTAATGGTCGATAATTTATGTCGTAAATGGGGATATGAGAAAGGAACCCCCTTGGGCAATACGACCAAGGAATCGCCGAACCAATCAAGGCATAGGAGTAGAAAGAGCGTGATGGATTAGGATACGAGCATCCATTCCAATGGAAGAGATCCCCGCACTCCTGTAAGTCTCCAAGGATGATCATTCCTCGTGATTAGACTAACTTCACCAGTGCAGGCATCTTGGATCCGAACTAGAGTCCCTTCACAGTCTCAGTGTCACAATCACCAACAGTTTGGATTTGTTCAGAAGAGTCTTATCTAGAGAATGATCAATCAGAGCAAGGTATTGAGCAGATTTGTCAGCAGTTCCAGAATTGTGCAGTGTTGTCAGAGTCAGAACAGTTAGTAATGTCTCAGGCAGCAGCAGTACAAGATCTAGTTCAGAAGTTAGACTTAGAGAATGACTTGATAGATGACATAGTTGGAGACTTGGATATTTTGTTTCAAGAATAGTTGGAAGTGCTCGTAGAGGATCTTGCAGAGCACAATAAAGTCAGGAATGGAAAGGAAGTTGTTTCACTATCCTAGTCAGAATCAATAGTACCACCACAGGACCAAGTTTCGGTCATGGTCCTTCAGTCAGAAAAAAAGTGTGCTAAACCAATGGAGTTAATCTCATGTCAGCCGGGAGGCGGGTCTAGCTGGTACTGGCAACTTAAGCCTCACCTTAGGGGTGAGGAGCAAAATAAAATCCTGAGTTAGGCTCAAGGAGTAGTACAGGCGACAGCAATCTTATCAGTCAGCAGTAGGATAGCCGTCAGCAAGCAACTCCCTTTGTAAATATTATAGAAAATACACAAAAATTTGAAAACCCCAAAAACACAAAAAAAAAAAAAAACGAGAAAATCCCAAAAAAGCAAAAAATGTAAATAGAGATGCACCCACCTTAGAAGCAAGAAGCCCAGAATCCTTAGTTGGCACAAACAGGCATATTGAAGAAGAGGTCGCACAGTGTAACTACAAGAATACAAAAATCATTGTGACCGTCATGAAGTGCCGTCAAGGGACAAAGTTAGAGGAAATCCTCTCGATCAATATTACAGATCCAACCTTTGAGGAAGAAGTCCTATCGAAGCTCATTGCATATGGAGAGGAAGATGAGGCTGACGAGGCAAATGGTACAAATGCTGAGAATGATGAAAGTGCACCCTTGCAATTTCAGCCTCATGACAATGACCCGGAGGGGCCTAATTTACATGTGGAGGAAGAGAAAGAGCTTGTCAACATCGGCATGGCAGAAGATATTAAAGCAACATGCATCAGTGCCAAATTATCACCACAAGCAAAGACGGAATTTATAGCATTCCTAAAAGAATATGTGGATGTCTTTGCATGGAGCTACGATGACATGGTTGGCCTGGACATAGAGGTGGTGGTACATACATTACCACTAAAACCAAATTCTAAGCCAGTTAAGCAAAAACATCATAGATGGTGACCTCAATGGCTATTGAAACTCAAAGAAAAAATTATGAAATAGCATTAAGTCAATTTCCTCAAAGTCATCCTATATCCTGAGTGACTCGCAAATGTTGTGCCAGTGCGAAAGAAAGACGGGCGCGTTTGCATGTGCATAGACTATCGAGATCTCAATAAGGCGAGCCCTAAGGATGACTTCCCCCTCACCCATATTGATATTCTGGTTGATAATACAGTAGGACATAAAATGTTATCATTTATGGACGGATTCTCAGGATACAACCAGATCAAAATGGCAGAAGAAGACATGGAAAAGACATCATTCATCACCCCTTGGGGAGTCTTTTGCTACAGGGTCATGCCATTTGGGCTAAAGAATGCAGGCGCAACCTATTAGAGGGCCATGATGGCGTTATTCCACGATCTCATGCACCAAGAAGTTGAACTGTACGTGGATGACATGATTGCCAAGTCTAAAGAGTTTGAAAATCATCTCTCTTGCCTTAGAAAGTTGTTTGACCGCTTGAGGAAGTATAAGCTTCGCCTTAACCCCAACAAATGTGTATTTGGGATGTCATCTGGAAAGCTCCTTGGTTACATTATCAGCCAAAGAGGAATAGAGGTAGATCCTCATAAAGCCAGAGCCATTATTGACATGCCTCCCCTTGCCACGGAAAAAGAAGTCCGTGGATTATTAGGGCGATTACAGTACATTAGTCGGTTCATAGCACAACTCACACCCATATGTGAGCCAATCTTCAAGCTTTTGAGGAAAAATGCGCAAACACACTGGAATGATGAATGCCAGGCGGCCTTCAACAAGATCAAACAGCTTCTAGCAAAACCTCCAATCTTAGTTCCTCCCACGTCAGGATGGCCCTTGTTATTATATCTGTAACACCCGTAAAAATTCATTTTGTAATTATTTACATTTTAATGAATTTTTTCCTGGACGGGTATTACTGTTTTGAGGCCTGTTGTGTGGATTTGTGCTTTTGGGCTTGGGCCTCGTGGGCTGGCTTCTGTGGTGTGTCCTTGTGCATGGTTGGTACTATGCATTGTGGCACTGTACTTGTGGACCCAGGGGTGGGTCCACGTGGGGCCCGCATTGTGGGCCGGTTGGTGGTTGAGTGTTTGGTGAGGGGAGTCGTTGGCTCGTGCCTTGGAGTTGGCTATTGGGCTATGTGCGGCGAGGCTGGAGGGTGGTCGGAGACTAGCTGGTGCATGCATACTAGGGGTTTGGTGGGCAGGTGCGCAACGAATTCCTCCCCCACGTATATAACGCGTGCATAGTGCAAGTCTTCTTCGACGCACCGGAGGCCCAGCCAAGCCTAGCCTCCTTCCCTTTTCCCCTCCACTCCTTCTCCATCTTCTTCTTCACTCCTCCTTTCGGTCTGCTAGTGGGTGCGGGTGACAAAGAGAGCTTGAAAGTGGGAGACGAGAGGTGGTGGCTTGTGATGGCTCGTAGCGATGCGGGAGGCTCCGAAGCGACGTCCCTGAGGTCGTAGAGTGGCAGTGGACGTGCGAGGTCGCCAGAGTTCGCCGAAGTTGGCTTGAGGGTCGTCGAAGCTCGTTTTAGGTACGTATCCCCAATTTAATGTGTAGAAATCATGTAAAATAGTAGAAATGCCTAGGATGCATGTAATCTATGCTAAATTCAATGTTTTAGAATTTTTGGGAATTTATTGTAGTTTTTATGGATTTTTATGTCAGTGGTTAAGATTTGGGTCATTTTGACCGTTATGCCATTGCGATTTTGTTTCTTGATGCATGGTAAATGGATTTTAGTTTTGTTTGTTGAGTTTTGGAGTAGACTTGAGGGTCTACCACATATGTTTTATTCGAGATTTTTGGTGATTATTTGGGAGGTCCGATTGGAGCTCCCACTTCGGACGATTTTTGGGTACCCTATTGCAGGTGTCTGAATTCTAGCAGAAAATTAGGGTGCAGGTCGATTGCGCAGGTTCGACAGCGGTTCTGGCGCCTGGTCCAGGCTCTGTTGGCGTTTAAACGAAAGTGCCAAGGGTGTTGGCAAGACACGTGCTCTATATGCGCGGGTCTGTAAGGACAAGTTTTTGGGGTTTTTCTTGGCTTTTTGGAAAATATATTTTAATACAGTGGTTTTTCGGATTGGTTTGTATTGTCCCATTGAGATGGGATTGTGGGCTGTCAGTGGTGGTCCCTCGAGACACCTGATGTGCCATTTTGTCGAGGTTTTGGAAGAGTTTTCAAAGATATGAAAAAAGTTTTGAAAGTGGATTTCAAAGTGATAGTTGGCCTGTTTTTGAAAATGGTTTTTCGGGTTTTCTGTGTGAGTTGAGACAGTGTGGGACTGTGTCGTCGGGACCAAGGATTGTAACGACATTATTGGGTGGTCGGGCTTGACTTCTTGGTTAAGGTCAGGGGCCGAGATACCTGAGGTTGAGGGGCATCGAGTCTTGGAGGTATGAGACTCCTTAACTGTCATCTCGAGGCTAGGGTTGTGGTCCACTGGTCAAGGTGTGTTGTGGCATGACGGGGTGGTATGATACTCCTGCTGTCGCTTTGAGCACTGAGGCTAGGGTGTCGTTGGATGCGAAGGTATGACACTCCCTCCTGAGCACCATGTGTGGAGGACGCCATGAGGAGACGAACCCTGTGGTGGCCAGTGCGGGTGGGACACGTGCCCTGTAGCTGGTAGTGTCGTGAGAGACAGGACAGCCTTCCCAGGGAGGAGTTGGCTTTTTGAGGGATCTCCAGAGAGGGAGAATCACGAGATGATGAACGCTCCTGCACAAGGTGGCCGTCATCGTGGCAGTGCTGAACGATGTGGTCACTCCTCGGCGGACTACGTGTGGCCAGAGTTTGGTTGCCTGACGCAGGCTTCTCTACTCACTATGTGTGGTTTTGGCCATTAAGGGCCTTTGCTTGTAGTTTTAGCCCAGTAGAGCCCTAGTTGTGGTTTTGGCCAGTGTGGGTCTGGTTTGTGAGGTTTTAATAAAATGGTTTGCGAAATGAATTTAAAAGGAAAAATTAATTATAGTTTTGTTTTTCCATAATTTTCTCGGAGTGCGTACTAGGTGACTCCTGTCACTCATGTGTTTTCCTTGTGGTTTTAGTTTGTAGGTGCAGATATGCGATTAGTTTAGCGTAGTGCATATAGATCGGAGTCTCCTAGCCACACACACAGGTTCTTGGTAGTTAGATATTTTCTGTTTGGCTTTATTTTTCCAGTAGTTTAAATTGTTTTAAATTATTGTGGAAAATGTGGAGTGTTACAATATCTCTCAACTACACAGCATTCCATGGGCGCGGTCCTAGGTCAGCATGACGAATCAGGGCGTAAGGAGAGGGCCATATACTACCTCGAGAGGGCCATATACTACCTCAACAAGAAGTTCAATGACTGCGAAGTCAAATACAGCACCATAGAAAAAGTTTGCTTATCCTTGATGTGGGCCACTCAACGCCTCAAGCATTATATGATGGCATACCCAGTCTTGTTATTATGCTGCCACGATCCCATCAAATACCTATTCCAAAAGCCAGCCTTAGTAGGCAAATATGTCAAGTAGTAGGTTATGTTGTCACAATATGGCATTACCTTTGTGACACAGAAGTCGATGAAAGGACAGGCGATGTCGGATCATTTGGCTGACCTACCTTTGCTAGAATATCAGCCACTGCAAACACAATTTCCAGATGAAGACATCCTATTTTCAATGGGTGATGTAGAGTTAGAAAATCCTCAAGATAAGCACCAATGGTGTCTATACTTTGATGGTGTAGCCAATAAAAGGGCAAGAGGTATTGGTGTAGTCTTAGCAACGCTGTAGGGATAGCTAATTCCTTTTGCGAGGAAACTGACATTCGAATGCACCAATAATGAAGTTGAATACGAGGCATGCATCCTGAGACTACAGGTGGCATTAGAACAAGGTGTCTGAGAGCTTCGAGTATATGGGGATGCAATGCTGGTCATTTCACAAATCAATGGCGATTGGAAAACCAAAGACCAGAAGCTTGTATTATATCATGAACGCCTACTAAAGCTTGTTGATGAATTCAAGGAGGTCAAATTCTCTTTCATGAAGCAGGACAAGAATGCGTATGCAGATGCATTAGCAACCCTAGCATCATGGCTATCACTACCGGAGGCCCAGGCAGCAGATATCTCAATGACTTGCATAGAGCGACCTGCACATTGCATGCATATCCAAGAAGCAGAACCGACAGCCGAATTGCCCTGGTATCATGATATCAAAGTTTTCCTAGAGTCCGGTGACTTGCCAATCCGACATCTCTACAACAGATAAGAAGACCATGATACGATTGGCATATAAATATGTACTTGGAGCAAGGCACCTTTACAGAAGATCCTATAACCAAATGCTACTTAGATGCGTAGACAAGAAAGAGGCAGATATATTGATGTTAAAGGTTCATAAAAGCACATGTGGTCCACACATGAATGGAGTGCTCTTGGCCAAGAAAATCATGTTGCAGGGTTATTTCTGGTCCACTATGGAAATAGACTATTGTCGATTAGTGCGGAAATGCCACAATTGCCTAGTACACAGTAACTTTATACATGCTCCCCCACAACAGCTTCATAGCATGTCATCACCTTGGCCTTTTTCCACATGGGAAATTGATGTTATCGAGGCCATACATCCAACCGCATCTAACGGGCATCGATATATTCTCGTGGCCATCGATTACTTTACAAAGTGGGTCGAGGCGGCATCATATAAAACAGTTACAGTGGCAACTACAGAAAAATTCATTAAGAATAATATCATTGCTAGATATGAAGTTCCATATGCAATCATATTAGATAATGGAATGAACTTCATAGCAAGGAGAGTTGAGGACTACCTTCAAAGTTACAAAATCAGTCACCACCGATCCTCTCCTTATCGGCTGCAAATGATTGGTACCGTCGAATCAGCTAATAAAAACCTGATCAAGATTTTGAAGAAGATGGCTGAGACTTATAAGGACTGGCATGAGAAGCTCTCCTATGCACTATGGGCTTACAGGATATCAGTCTGAACATCAACAAGAGCAACGCCCTATTCACTTGTCTATGGCATGGAAGCAGTCCTCCCCATCGAAGTGGAAATCATGTCACTAAGAATTTTGAAAGAAGCTGAACTGGATGAGGCAGAATAGGTCCAAGACCGCTGTGTTCAGCTAGACCTAATTAACGAACACAGATTACAAGCCCTGCACCATGCCTAGTGCTACCAAAAGCGAATGGCCTATGCATATCAAAAGAAAGTTCGACCTAGAAATTTTGTGCCAAGTGACTTGGTTTTGCGCGCCATTCACCTCCCTGATGCTCGAGGGAAGTTCAGGCCCAATTGGCGTGGACCATTCATTGTGAAAGAAGCCCTATCTGGAGGTGCAGTCATTCTTGAAGATATAGATCATGGAGAGCAGTCAGAGCCCGTCAACGCTTCCTACCTAAAAAAGTACTACTAGTGATCTTCAGCCTCTCCCAACCCTTGCAAAGCATAACGTTATGGTTCATGCATCTCTATGTTTTTTGCTTCAGCAATTTTGTGTTTCAGGTTATTGCATCCACACATCACGCATGTTGTAGCATATGCATTGTACTTTCTTTTCTTTTGCATTGTAAGCATAATAGGAAACACTAGCACAGTCGTTGCCCGATGAGAAAATTCGAAAGGCCAACCTACTTAGGAAGAATTTTGATCCTCTTCATATGTTACTACCTGTATGACCTAGGAAGTGAGGGAGTAACTAGCCTCGGGGAATTGGACGAAATGTATAAATTCCCAAGGGTCCTATACTTCAAGAGGGAGACAAAATGTTAGGATGAGAGTGAGAGTGCAAGCAAGAAAAAAAAACATAGACATCGGGCCTCCCACCCACCTCCCCGTCGAGGTGCTCCGGCGACGGCGTCGGAAAAGAAGGGGACCTCCGGAGGCTGAGAAGCGACAGTCCAAGGCTTCTGGTGGCTACAGGATACTTCAGGGCTTCCTCTGAAGCGGTGCCGAGGCTGGTGGAGCGAGGAGGTGGTCCGCTCGTCGCCACCGTGGCTTCCTCTGACGAGCAACACTGCTGGAGCAATCCAAGGTTCCTGGCCCAGTCCTGATGATTCCAGAGGCTTCGTGGGACATGACGGAGGGTTTCTGAGGCTTCGGAGGCGTGCGAGGGGCTGGAGGCTGACGTGGCGACTATGGATCCCGTCGTCTTCTCCGGCAACGGCGAGATCAGCGGGTTTTCTGGCAAGCGTCGCGTTGGCTGCTGGGAGCAGCGGAGCGGCAATGCGAGTGGCGGAGAAGCACTGGAGAGGCCAGAGGAGGAGGTGAGAGGGCTCAAGGGTCCAGAAGCCTCTCTGGATTGCCCCCACTCCCCCCACCTCTATCGTCGGAGTGTGGCGACGGTGGGGCATGGCGGAGCGCTGTTGGCCAAGGGATCACTCTGGATCCCTTGGAAACACTCCCGGAAGAGAGAGGAAGTTTGGAGGATCAGAAATTAGATAATTAGGAAGGATCAAAGGGGGTACCTGACTGGAGAAACCTCACCGGAGTTCTGGAAGTGGTTGTTGCTCCTTTCCGCGATGGCTCTGGCTCTGCTCCTCTCCTTCTCGCTCTCAATTCTTAGTTCTCTCGTGTGCTCTGAAGGTGTGTGGTCCTTTTCAAAGCCTGGCTCCTCTCCTCCTTTTATAGGCAAACGGAAACCCAACCCAAAACTGACAAGGGACCAAACATGTAACAGAATCAAATAACGCCCCTTTAACTCTACTAAACCAACTCCAAAAAAGCAAAAACAGACTAACCTCATGCTAACGATTGTCCCCTAGCTGCTTCCCCTTGTCCCCTGCCCGTCGATAGTGTTCGACGGCGATCCGAGCTCCTCCGACGATGACTGATCTGATGGCTGGAGATGCTTTGAATCGTGTTGGATTGATGGTGCTCGAGCCAATTTGATGAATTCAGCGTGGAGGAACGATCTCAGTGGCTGATTCGTGAGAGATGGTTGAAGAAAAGCAATGGGTTCAGTGAGGTGGTTTGTCTGATTTTTGGTAAAAAAGATTAAATGAAGAATGATTTAATGGATATGGTATGGATGAAATAAAATGTTGGGTTGAAGAGAAAGAGATAAATAGTTTATGATAGACCTTTATGGGCTTTGGGCTTAATTTGGGCTTAATAGGCCGATGTGGACCTTGTGGGCCCCCATAGGTCCATAATGGGGCTAAATGGGCCCAAATGGGCTAAATGAACCTCAATTGGGCCTAAATAGGTCTTGTGGGCCCAAGTGGGCTTCCATGAATTAAATGAGCCTAATGAGGGTTAGAGCTCAGCCACTACATCTCCATCCTGCAAAATCAGAAAATTGGGGTGTCTACACTCTCCCCTTTGTAGGCTGATGTGGCGCATCTCCTGCTGGCTTCGGCTGACTTGGACAGTCCTTCTGGTAATGCCCGGACTTCCCGCAGTTGTAGCATACTACACTGTCTAAATTCCTTTGCTTGTGCCAACACTGCACTGCTACATGCCCCTTCTTGCCATAGACATGGTATGGTCCCACCTGTAGGCTGCTGCTGGACCCTGCATGGTTGAAACCCATACTCTCTTCTCTACCAGATGTAGGTTGTTGCTTCCGCTTCTTCCTAAAGCTACCAGAACTTCCAGAACTTGGTGCCCTGGTCACTAAGGGTCGAGAAATGGAGGGTCAAGAGACAGAAAGTCGAGAGACAGACTTTCTCCCCTTTTCCTTCTTGGGATACTTCTCCTGGAACAGCCTACGATCATCCTCATAGTGGCTTGCAAGCTCAACAGCATCCGCTAAAGTCTGGCATCTGAAGTCAATAACTCTGGATCTTAACACAAGGTTCAACCCTTCCACGGACCTCTTGGCTCTGTTCTTCTCAGAAATTACAGCCTGAGAGAACTGCTCTAGCCGAAGGAAGGACGACTCATACTCAGCCACAGTTTGGCTCCCCTGCTTCAGGTTCTTGAATTCCCTATCCAGTTTGTCCCTCTCATGCTTTGGGAAAAACCTCTCATAGAATACCTCTTAGAATTCTTCCCAAGAGATCATCAGCAAGTCCGCATTCGAAAATTTGGTGCGGCGCACTGTCCTCCACCATTGATCCGTAGCACCCTTGAGCTGAAATACCGTAATCTGGACCCACTTCTCTGCTAGACACTTGATCCCTTCTAGGATCTTCTCCACCTCCAGGAACCAAGCCTCACACTCCTCTGGTGTGCCATGCCCATCAAAAGTTGACGCGCCCAGCTGGCAGAACTGCTTAATCCATGGGTCTCCCTTCGCCTCATCCCAACTGCTGCTATCGAAGGACTGGGCGAAACCCCACATCATCTCGCCAAACTCTTGTCTCATACCCCTCCATGCACTACCCTCTCCTGTCCCGGAGTAAGGAACAAGGGTCTTGCCACGACTACGGCCTCGGCGAGACATCTTCCTGCCAACACAACAAAACACAACAGCCAAAGATTCAGGTGCACGACTCTCTATTGCGCAATCCTAGGGAGCCACTAGACCGGACATCACCAAGCCAATGCACTAGGTGTAACCTTAGTTCTAATACCACTCTGTAACGCCTCGAACCCGGGCATGTTACCTAAATCATAGTATCATAAGCAAAATTACACTAATTATAGTAAAAATTAAATAACTACAACTAATGCTCACCTCGAGGAAACAATGTGCGGCAAGAAGCTCCGACGCCGGTACCGGAACTCGACTGCACCCAACTGCACCTGAAAACCAAACAAGCACGCATGAGTGACATCTAAGTCACCCAGTACGCACCCCAAACACACAAACCACAAAATCTCTGGAAAACTATAAAACTCAGCTTTTTAATTTCCAAAGTTTGGTTTTTTTTTGAAAATCCATTTTTCCTTTTTAAAACATCATTCTCTTTTTTCACTTTGTTTGAAATCACTTGGGAATTAAATCCCAAATCCAAACTCTTTTCAAAACCCATCTTTCTTTTCTTTTTAAAACATTTGGAATTCATTCCAAAACATGCCCTTTTTCAATACTTGGGATTTTTTCCCAAAACCAAAATCACTTTCAAAACTCATATTTTTGACCAGATTCAGCCTAAAACACAATATCTCTCGGACTCAAAACCAAAATCATAAAAATTGGTCGGTAATTAGTTAAAACATAGTTCTTGTTTTATTCTAGGATTTTAGGACCATTCATAAGTCCAATCCTAGACAAACCATATTTCTTTTCATTTCTTAAAATCACATTCTTTCCTTATTCATTTCCACTTTTCTTTACTGATGTTACCTTTATCAGGGGTAATCAGACACACAAGCAGTAGGCGAGGGCATCATTTCCTCTACCTCCCTACACTACCGAAGTGAAATTCCCCATGCGGGATGCCACTGCTCCGGCCAACCGGCCTCAATCTTTTTCATATATGCATGGGGATACGTCTTTGTCTGACGTCCTATCGGTGACCCAAACAACTAGGTACAATGACCCAGGCTCAGCCTACATCGTCGGTGATCCAAACAACTAGGTTCAACAACCTAGGCTCAGCCTACACCGTCACGAGCTCGGTGACCTGAACAATTAGGTTCAACGACCCAAGCTCAGCCTACACTGTCTTAAGCTTGGCAACCACAGTCGTGTTTGGCAACTAGTTCCATTGGAGCCATATACTCCTACCATGTTGTCGACACCAACTCGCATGGTTTCTTAACACATTATTAGTGTTCCATTTTCAAAACTCTTTAAGATTTTCTTTTCAAAACTATTTCCATTTCATTCCTTTTTTTTACAGGAATCTGTTCCCATGCAATACTTAACCCTCCACTAGGGGTCCCAACTCAATTCTTGAAAAACCATGTACTTTAAAATCACAATTGGGTCTCATGCCCAAAACCATACACAATCATCCATTTTATTCATTTATAGGGTCTAAAACCCAAAACCGAGCCCAATTCCACTTATTTGGATTCTATATTCCTCCATGTCATCTACATGGGGAAAACATCATTAACACATGCTTTACATACTCTTAAAACCATTTATCCTTCATTTATATTCACATTAATATATATCAGGGCTAGGGCAAAATCGACAGACCGAAACCAGGTTCGGTATACCGAAAATCTCTGGTTCGGTATACCAAAAGTTCCTGATTTGGTCGACCGGATGATTTCGGTCTACCGAAACCAGGTATCTTGGCTTAATCTGTCAGGATTTTGACACACCAAATTCAATTCAGCATACCAAAATTCCCGCAACCAAGGTACTCCCCTATTCGGTTGATGAAAATCACCTAAAGTGGAAGCCTCAATCAGACTCCCCTAACACACATCACAATTTACCATTAAATCATGGGGTATAGACCTTTGAGTCTACTTCAAAACCCCTCAAACCATTCCTCAATCCATTAACTATGTGATTCATACTAAAATCACAAATGGGAAGAGCTCAGTTTAACCTACTGTAGCTTACATCCCAAATCTCGTTTAATCTTACAAATTTATCATCTTAATCGCATGATATCTATATTTTCATGCATTTCAGCTCATTCTCATCAATTTCCCTATTTTTCTACGATTTTACATGCATTTTTCGTCATTTTAATGCATTTTACTCCCTTAATCAAACCACAAGGAAACGAGGAGGGACAGGGGTCGCGTACCTGGTTCAGCCTTTTGGCGACCCTTCCGCACTCCAACGAGCCTCCTTGCACCCCCAGCAAAGCTTCCTCCTCCGACGAACCACACAAGCCACCTCCTACTCAGTCGCACACCGCTCTTCCTTTTCATCTCCTCTCTTGGTTTACCTTCCCTATCCTCGCTTGCCTCCGCCTCCCTTTATCCTCTCCTCCCCCACGTCGCGCCAGCTGTCCATCGCGTCGAAAGAGACGGCGAGGCATGGGTTGGTGTCGTTGGTGGCACGGGTCGGGGAAGGGAAAGAAGGAGACGAGGATGGTGCGAGCTCATGAGTGAGAGTGAGAGAAGAAAAAGAAAAAGAAGAAAAGATAGGCACGTAAATCGAGACGACTGTGCATCCTCAAATCGGACTCTACATTGGTCTCAAATCACAAACAAGTGCACAAAAGGCCAACCACAAGCTCACGTATACGAGAAACAACAGACCATTAATAAACCATTTATACAATATTACAATTAATTACATTACAATTAAAAATGGATAATCAGGCCCAGATTTCACAATGCCAGATGAGATTGAAACTACGGCAAGGTTCTTTCAGAGGATATTTCACACGCACTTCAGCAAGAATACAGGTTTCCATGCCGTAGAGCCAGCAGCGAGCATAATTACATTTTTGCCCACTAGAGCGCAACTAAAGCCTACTTCCTTCCTAAGAGACAATCCAGGGATTATTACTTTTCTTTTCGGATTCTCATTCCAGGCGGATGAGACCTTGCTATCCTGTCCTTTTTCCTTGATTTTCGCGGACACGAAATCCTTTCGCTTGACTTTGACTGAGTGGTCAAAGTCGACCTTTGACTGGGCAGTCGAGGTCGTGTCTTTTTTCCTGGATTTCCGCGGACGCGAAATCATTTCACTTGACTTTGACCGAGCAGTCAAAGTCGACCTTTGACCGGGTGGTCGAGGTCGTATCCCTTTTCCCCGGATTTTTGTAGGTGCGAAATCCTTTCTCTCGACTTTGACCAGGCAGTCAAAGTCGACCTTTGACCGGGCAGTCGAGGTCATATTCTTTGTCTTGGATTTTTGCAGGCGCGAAATCCTTTCACTTGACTTTGACTCGGTGGTCAAAGTCGACCTTTGACCGCTTTACTTTGAAAGGCAATATATATTCCACATCAGTATGTCACTAATACATATAGTGCTGAGAGATCAAAAAAGTTAAAAATTTTGAAAATCAAAATCCTGAAATATCTAGCATATATCTAAAATCAGATCAAGACTAAATCTACCTAAAATCCTTGATTCTCATAATTGAGATAAATCAGAAGATGTTTAGAAAATTAAATCAATTAAATAAATTAAACAAATTTGATTTATAACATATCTTCAGAAAATTAGGGAAATAAGATGTGTAAATCCATAATTAGTCTTGATTAGCAATCACTTGGGATTTCTCAAAATCTTATCTTTATTTTTAGATATTATGTGAATTAAATGTGTTTAAAACATTAGAATATAATGAACAACATAAAAGCTCGATTATTCCACAAAAACAAAGATAAATAACCTTAAATTAATTTTATCTATATTTCTAAGTTTTCCTAAATTAATTGATATTTATGAAGATTTATATGATAAGCATATACATTTAAGTGCTAGAAAAACATAGAAATTGTAATAATTATGGAAAAAATCATGATAATATTTATAAATGTCTCACATATTATATTAAAGTCCATGATGGCAATACGTTGAGAGAGACATCCAGAATATCAGTCACCTATGCCACTGGCATCAGGTAATCTAAGCGCCACATAAAATGGCGACGTGAAAAGTTGCCTTCCAAACTGGCGACTTAGCTAGTCACTTATTAAATTGGCAACATCTTGGTCTTCTGTAGTTTACCTCCTGTCTTTTACTTTAATCCACAAAGATCTATTAAAAATCTAAAAATACTTTAAAAAATCCACAAAATCGTAAAAAACATTTCATTTAAGATCAAAATACCCAAATTTGTCACCAATTTGAATAAGGCGAGAGTGTTAGCTCTGCCACAACTAATGACTTACACCGAAAATGTTCATGGAGTTTGAACCTACCACTAGTTCGAGCGTATTAGCTCTGCTATAACTAACAACCTTGAATCAAGTAAAATCGTGAATGTTTTTCAAGAGATGAAAGAAAATCTAGAAATTATGCTATAAATTCTTAGTAATAAGATGTAGGGCGCCTTTAGGGTTTTTATCCTTACTAACTCTGGGAATTGCAAAAATAGGATATCTACAGTTGCTCCAACTTGGGGGTTGCTAGGCGACGATAGAGGCTAAGACGAAGCATAGTGTAGTGGCTAGTGGCTGTGTGGTGATGCTCTAGATGTGCAATGTGATGGTGTAAGAGAAGTACAAGGCTTGGGTAGAGTGCCATATGGAGGTATGCTGCGGTTTGCTAACGTGAGGGTGGCCGGAGACGAGGGGATGTGTGCGGTGGTGGCTAATGGTAGGAATGCAAGGTTTGGGTCGACTTCTAGATGTAATGGTGGTGGTTCACAAGGCTAGACTGGTGGTGCAACGGTTCGATAAATGCAAGGGATGGTTGTGCTGTGGTTGGAGATGCGATGGTTGCGGTGGCCGATGATGAACGGAGGCTACGAGGTAGTGGGGTGGCTCCTCGTCAGCTAGGTTGGCTTTTGGTCTAGCAACCTCATCATGGATGAGGTGGGAGAAGTTATATTGGAGGTAGGGGTGTGTGGGTGACGTGGATGTGTAACAAACTCAAGGAGGAACAACTGTAATTGAATGAAGAGGAATTGGATTGAGTTTTGGATTAGGATAAGGGATAAGATAGTCCAACAATGTCAAGGGATATGCTTAGATCCATGCAAACCAATAGGAAACAAGAAGTTGGTAGTCCAAATGTGAAAAGACCAACCAATCCCTCAACGACTGCTGGTACTGACTTAAGGGAGCCATGCAAGTGATCCACGCCGGTCACTTGTGCTAGGCACTAGCGCTATATAGTCACGATAGCAATTCATGAAGGTGACCCACATTGGACCTTATGTTGGGCTTGCTGCATGGGTTTTGGGCCCGTTTCCTTGCATATTAACCACCTAAAGGGCTTGGGCTCCTAAGACTAGTGGTTTTGCTAAGGTTTAGGGTAGGTTTATGATCTTAGGTTGGTTTAGGATGCTAAAATAGGTTTAGGGTCCATTTGGTAGGAGTTTTGGACAGCTTGTGAGCATATAACTTCTTTCCAGAAGTTATAATGGTCCAACAGTTCTACTAATCACTAACAGTTTTTTAAAAGCATGTAGCTTTTGGAACAATAATTCCTTTATATTTCCAGAAGCTGGATTATGACAGCTTTTAGCTAGAAGTTAACTTCTACACTTGGATTCAAAACTGAATCTTTGCCAAATGGACCCTTAGGGTATTAGGAAATGCCTAATCACAACTGGAGCAAGCTCTTGAGAAGGAATCCTCCAATAAGTGGTTGCAAAATCGGAGTATCTACATATAGTTATTGAAAATTATCAACACAAAACAAATGCTAATTTTTAAGAAACAAACGTCTCTATTTCTAGGAATAGATGTCCATTTTTTCCAACAATTATAATTCTAATCGTTGGAATTAATTTACAACGGCTAGAAATATAAATATTGGAAGTTGCCAACGTAAGAAATGGATATCCATTTAGAACAAGAGTCTTTGTTCAAAATTATGACATCCATTCATCAAAATGGACGTCAATTTTTGGACAAAATGAGCTATTTTGCATTACAAACATCAACAAATGTCCGCTTTATTTCTAAATTACCACTTTTTTCTAACCATAATCAACACATTAGATATAACATGCCATTCTTAAAAAATAAATTTATACACTACCACAAGTGTACAAACATATAATGTGACATTTGGGCCTGATTATTCATTTTTAACTGTAAAAGATGTGATTAATTGTAATATTGTATAAATGATTTATTAATGGATAATCTGTTGTTTCTTGTGATTGTGGGGTTTTAGTTGGTTTCTTATGCACCTATTTGAGATTTGGGACTAATGTGGGGTCTAGTTTGAGGATACATAGTTGTCTTGGTTTGCACGTCTGTCTTTTCTTCTTTTTCCCCTCTCTTTTTCTTTCTCTCCCTCACAAGCCACCCCATCCCATCTTCTTCTTCTTCTTCCGCTTTCCCCACCCGTGCCACCAAGAGGCGGTGGCCTGTGCCTCCCCGTCTCTTCCGACATGATAGGTGGCCGGCGCCATGCAGGTGGAGGCAGAGATAAAGAGGAGGGAAGATTGAGAGGGGGAGAGGTGAGTGGAAGAGGAAGGACTGAGACGCGAGAGAGAAGAAGAAGAGGAAGAACTATGTGCGATAGAGGAGGTGGTGATTTTTGTGGTTCACTAGTGGAAAAGGCTTTACCGGGGTGGGAGGAGCTTGCTGGAGTTGGGGAGGCTCGCCGGAAGAGGTACGTGGCTCCTCTTCTCCCCCGTTCTCTTCTTTCAGCTTAATGAGTTAAAAGCATGAAATGGTGTAAAATCGTAGAAAAATAGTAGAATTGATGAGAATGAGCTGAATAGCATGTAAACATAGATATCATGCGGTTAGGATGGAAATTGGTAGGGTTATGCAAGGTTTTCGGATAAAGGCTATAGTAGTCATTTTTGAGCTCCATTCCTTTGTGATTTTCCTGTGGATTGTATAGTGTATGAATTGATGAATGGTTTGTGGGGTCTTGAAGTAAACTCAAGGGTCTACACCCCATGATTTACTCGTATTTTATGATATGTGTTTGGGGGGTCTACCAGAGGCTCCCAGTTCCGACAAATTCAAGGGCTAGAACAGGGGAGGCGCCCTGATTTCGAGCAATTCGTTATGCCGAACTGGGTTCAACATACCAAATCCCTGTCAGATTAAGCCAGGATACCTAATTTTCGATCAAAACACCCGATCGATCGAAATAGGGATTTTTGGTATACCGAAAATGTTTGGTGTACCAAACTAAGGATTTTCGGTGTGCCAAACCTGGTTTTTGGTCTGCCGATTTTGCTTTGGTCCTAACATATATAAATGTGATTATAAAATGAAAAGAAAGGGTTTTAAATGGACAATGAGCATGTGTTAGTGGTGTTTTCCCTATGTAAATGGCATGGAGGAATGTGGGACCCAAATAAGTATATTTGGGAATGATTTTGGGTTTAAAGCCCTAATAATGAATAAAAGTGATTGGATGTATGGTTTTTGAGTAAATATGGGCATGAGACCCAATTAACGATTTTAAAGCATAGCTTTTCATGATTTGAGTTGTGACCCCAGATGAGGGTCAAGTGTTGCAGGGAAAAAGATTCCTGCAACCAAGAGCATGAAATGAAAATGGTTTTGAAAGGAAAATTTAAAGAGTTTTGAAAATAAAATACTAATAATGTGTTGAGGAACCATAGGGGTTGCCAATTGTCGATACTACCATGGTTGTCGAGCTTGAGACGGTGTAGCCTGAGCCTAGGTTATTCAACCTAGTTGTTCGAATCACCAACGGTGTAGGCTAAGCCTAGGTCATTAAACCTAGTTGTTCGGGTCACCGATGGGACGTCAGATAAAGATGTATTCCCGTGCATATATGAAAGAGATTGAGGCCGATTGGTCGGGGCAGTGGCATCCCACAAAGGGAATTTTCAGCAGACAGTGTAGGGAGGTAAGGGAAATGATATCATCACCTACTACTTGTATGCCTTGCTACCCCTGATCAAGGTAACATCAATAAAGAAAAGTGGAAAAGAATAAGAAAAGAATGTGATTTCAAGAAATGTGGTTTGACTAGGATTGGACTTATGAATGGTCCTAAAATCCTGAAATAAAATAATAATTGTGTTTTAACCAATTACCAGTCAGTATTTATGATTTTGGTTTTGAGCCTGATAGGCATTCTGTTTTAGGCTGGATCTGGTTTGAAATACAGTTTCTTAAGATATGAGTTTTGAAAGTGGTTTTGGTATTGGGAAGAAATCCCAAGCAATAAAAAGAAAGATGAGTTTTGAGAAAGAACATGGTTTTGGAAACAATTTCCAGATATTTTAAAAGAAAAAGGAATTGATGTTTAAAAATGAGTTTTCAAAAAGAAAAATCAAGTTTTATAAACTAAAAGCTGTGTTTTTAGTAATGTTGCCAGATTTTGTTGTTTGTGTGTTTGGGGCGCGTACTAGGTGACTTAAATGTTACTCACGCGTGCTTTGTTTGGTTTTCAGGTGCAGATCGTGTACAGTTGAGTTTCAGTGTCGGAGTTGGAGCTTCTAGCTGCACATCGTTTCTTGGAGGTGAGCTTTAGTTACAGTTATTTAATTTTAATGTAATTAGTGTAATTTTGCTTACGATACTATGTTTAGGTAACGTGCCTGAGTCCTAGTCGTTACATACAAAATGATAAATTAATTGCTTAAACTTAAAAATTAACATAAGTGTGACTATACTGGCAGAACAATGACTCTCCGTACGTGAAAGCGCACGAAGAACTCCAATAAGGTCACGACGAAGATGGTGAATCAGAGAAAGGATACTCGACTCGAAAACACCAAAGAGAAGGAAAGGATAAGGAAAAGAGAGTTGCCACCTAATCTTTTTAAAACCAGAAAGACGAGGAAAACCAGATGTATAAAAATGCGAGAAAAATGATGTAAATGAGTGTAAATGGATGCAAAGGAATGTGTGCATGCTCCGTGCCTAATGGATGAAACATATTGGTCATTGCCTAATCAGAGAAAGAATATCCGTGAATGCATGGAGTAGCAGCCTCCCACTGTCCTCACCACATCTCACCAGAGCTTACAAGCTTGGCTAGCCATTCAGGTGGTAAGAAACATCGAGCGAGCATCTAGAGTTACTGAGAGAAGAGAGGGCAAGGTGATGGTGTGTCGGAATGGGTCGCCCACAAGCTCATAGGTCATTGGCCTTGCACGGGCCATGGAACCCATCACTAGAGATGGAGAAGATGACATGCATGACAGAAATGGCATGGAAAATTCAGATAAAACATGCATGGGATGATACGATAGAGCAATAAAAACATGAAGAAAAACCAAGAAGCAAACTCAATAGGAAGAGAGGAACTTATGGAGTTAGTAGGTTGTCCTCCGATGGGCAGCTCGTGGTGGTGTTTCTCCAGGCTGAGGAAGCTCACTAGCGATGGAGGCAGGCATGGAGGATTGGATGGTGGTGTTGGAGGCTCAGGTTGGATAATGCAATGGTAGGCTGTGTGATTCAATGACTATTTGGGTGTGGGTGTTGGTTTCTGGCCAGAAACAGAGGAGAGTGTGGGTGGTCGGCGACAGCTAGTTGATGTGTATATATGTCTCGGTGAGAGGAGAGGCTCTGCTGGAGAATTCAGTGGTGTTCAGAGATAAGGAGGGTGATGCAATTGATGCAGAGCGCCAAGAATAACATTATGTTCACTAGGTGGTCAGAATGTGTTGGATGGTGGCCGAAATGGGTGGTTGGATGGTGGTGGTTTGCTCAAGGATGGCTGGTGCACGGAGTTGGGAGTCCTGAGAGTCCAGTGATCCGAAAGGAAGAGCTCGTTGGATGTGGGTTACTGTTTTATAGGAGGAAGAAAGCATGAGTGTCGTTGGATTTGAAAGTTGGTTAATAATGTGGGGTTTTGATTAATTCAAGTGGATTTGATTGGAATTGGCAAAGGACAAAGGGTATGATGGTCCAGGGATAACAAGGAGCACCCTCAGATCCATACCAACCAATGAGGAGAAGAGAATCAATAGTCCAGGGATAACAAGGAGCACCCTCAGATCCATACCAACAAATGAGGACATCATTTCCTCTACCTCCCTACACTACTGCGGTGAAATTCCCCGTGCAGGATGCCACTGCTCCGGCCAACCAGTCTCAATCTTTTTCATATATGTACGGGGATACATCTTTGTCTGACGCCCTATCGGTGACCCAAACAACTAAGTACAACGACCAGGTTCAATCCTCAACAGATTAAATTACTAATACAAGGCATTGTGTCGGGAAAACGTGCTGACAATATAAACTGGCTATATTTTATTAGTTGACTATATCCACTGACCAGATTCGCTGATAATGTGCGCATGAGTCGTCATAGAATCTGCTAGCTGGGGTTTGGGCTTGTTTCTGGGGTTTCTAGGCTACTAATGGGCCTAAGCTAATGGATTGGCTAGGGTTTGAGGCTAGTGTAGGGTTTTAGGATTGGTTCTGGAGTGATTTTAGAGTGTGAAACTGACTCTGATGTGGAGAAATACCTCATTACCATTGGTACGCTCCTTCGGAGGAATCCGCCTGCGAGTAGCTGCTAAAGTAGGGTGTCTACACTAAGTTCTAAACCATGATGGATCAAAATCGAATCATGGAAACGTGTTGAAGGCCAATGTTGGCCACCACCAATGCCATTAGTCACCACTACCATTATCGACCACCACCACCATTGTCAGCCATTACTACCGCCACTAGCCAACACCACTGCCGGCAATAGCCACTACCACAATTGCCATCGTCTACTACCACCACCACTACAGTCATTGGTCACCATCACCTCCATCGTCGGCAACCATCGCTGCTACCGTCGGTCATCACCATTATCGCTGTCAACTACCACCACCACCGCTGTCGGCCACCACCACTTCCGTCGACTGCTACCACTATTGCTGTTGTTGTTGTTTTAATTCATGTTGTAATTAAAATCAACATCTATGGATATCATTGAAAAAACTATAATTAATATTTGTAGCTTTTTAAAAAGCTAACACTCATTATTTTTTTCTTCTAAAAGTTACCTCAAGAACTTAAATAAATTAAAAATTTACAGCCAATCTTTTTAGAAAAATTTAATAAGTTGGCTCATTTAAAAATACTTATTAAGTAATAAACACTTAACGTAATAAATTTGTATAAAAAAATATTTCCAAACACTAAGTCAATTTCGTAGCCGATTGGGTGAGATGCGGTCCATGTGACCTAATTTTCAAGTCTAGATATTTCAAGAAATACAATATTTCACACGGCATGCAAGCAAAGTTATCATAAAACTTCATACCACTGTGCAGAGAGAGTAAAAACACCAACTATCCTTTCATAAAACTTCATACTACTGTGCAGAAAGAGTAAAAACACCAACTATCCTTTCATGGTCTTCAATCTTCATTGGTCCGAAACCCCAAATCACGAAGTCCTTTCTTCCGTTCTCAAACGCCAACCCTAAAGGAAAACAAAGACCTCTCGCCACCGCCACCAACTGGTAGATCCCAGCCATCCGGCCTCTACGCTGCTTCCAGCAGACCTCCACTCTCTCTTCTCCCAGACCCGTGTCAACTAACGCCTGAGAAGGCGCCTTGCCGCGGACTCTCCTTCGACACCGTCTGGAAACAGTAAGGAACTTGATTTCCCTGATGTTTGGTTACTGTATGCATGGTTATGAACAAGAACTACGAAATGGTTTATTTAACTGCAGTTGCTAATCAAATCTGCGGATTCATTTCTACGTGGCTGATCGGTAAGGATTCGAGCATGCTGATTTTTTTGAAGTCTTATTGTCTAACATTCTCTCTATATAAGGGAATAGTGGCCTATCTTAAACTTTTTCTGTTACAACAGGATTCAAGCATGGTTGAGCTACTTCTTCTTTGAGATATATATTTCTTATTGATGTTAGACCTAAAAGAAACTCTAAGAGATAATGCATGTCAACAATAGAATATCTTTCGAAACTTCATGTGAACTGAAGGGAGATATTTACTCATATTTATATATGGGGGAGAAGCATAAAAATTATCTATTAAAAATTTAATCATGGACCAGTGTCATTGACTTATGACACTTTTTGATGATGACCCAACTGAAATAAAAACTGAAAGGATATGTAAATTATTCTATCTATCAATATATTTTGGAGTAAGGATAGTCTCAGGTGGGTAAATTAATCATTGATTCCAAGAATTCCTTGAATTTATAAGAAAAAGGAAAATATCTCATTATTTTCTTTGTAATTTTGTTATAGCAGGCCGTGTCTTGTGGAATGGCAAACTACTTGGGAAGGGGTGGACCTTCAAATACTTCTGTTTATGTTTGCAACCTGCCTCCTGGAACCGATGAGGATACACTTGCTGAGTTTTTTGGGACCATAGGGTTGCTAAAGGTAGGAATCATAGCAAGGTATCATTTTAGAACTTGCTAGATGCTTTTCATATTAGTTTCTCAACACAATACCTAATGCACTTTCATCTATTCGCTGACCTTGATATATTTTTATCTAACTTGAATTTCAACAGAAAGACAAAAGGACTGGACGACCAAAAATTTGGTTATATAGAGACAAGAATACCAGTGAACCGAAGGGTGATGCAACAGTTACCTATGAAGATCCACATGCTGCATCAGCTGCAGTAGACTGGTTTCATAACAAGGATTTTCATGGAAGCATCATTGAAGTGCATTTGGCTGAGTCAAAAACTAAAGATTCGGCTGGTCAGTCCCATACTAATAATACTGCAGACTTGGAAAGTGCTAGTGGTCTAGGAGTGCTAAATGGAGATGATGTGAATCTAAATGGTGGAGGAAGAGGTAGAGGGCGGGGCGATGCTTCTGGGAAAGCATGGCAGCAAGATGGAGATTGGTTATGTCCGAATACAAGGTCTGTGAGTGATATTGGTGAGCAGCTCTTTCTTGCTCTTCCTAGATCATTATATTTATTTTGTTGTTATTTGGGAGGAAGCATACTGTTTCATTAACAATGTTTTTAATTTGGTAGCAGTTGTTCTAATGTGAATTTTGCATTCCGTGGTGTTTGTAACCGTTGTGGCACTGCACGTCCTGCTGGTGTTGGTGGTTCTGGTGGAGGTGGTGGCCGGGGAAGGGGACGTGGTACTGGTGACTCTGCTGGACGTGGACGGCCTGCTAGTGCCCCTACTGGGCTTTTTGGCCCAAATGATTGGCCTTGTCCTATGTAAGATTCCATGACAATTTTTAGTTGTCCATGCCTTGGTTTAAGCTTAATTGTTTGATGAATATGGTTTACTTGCATAACAAGCCCAGACTAATCCATCTTGACCAGTCTATCAAATAATTATCTTTTGTAAAGGCAAGTGGGAATATTTAAAATCTTTTACCTTTGTGGTTATATCTTGCACATGATTCTTAACCCTTCCTACTTGATTTTTATGCATGGTTGTATTTCATTCCATGTGTTTGACCTGCCTATAATTTGTCATTTTTTTGTTACATTCATGTCAAAAATAGTATTACTATGTAACTTAATGCATCTACATTCATTTTTTATGTTCTTACTTATCCAGATGGTCTGTAAATATCATCATATTTTGTTGATTAAGTCTGCAAAATTCTGCATTGATGTATATACCCTCCATTCAAAATTATGTGTTTACACTTTAATTGATATAGTTTGTGCATGTGTGACCTGTTAGCTACATCTTCTCATATATTCAGCAATGTGCGTAGGCACCTCAGTAGAAGAACTAGTGTATAAACGAAAATTTAAGTTTGATATTTACATGATTTTTTAAAGAAAAGTAGGATTTATCATTAATGTACACAAATTCAGAACCTTTACAATTTATCATCAAGGCGCCTGCCTAGGCGTCAAGGCATTCTAAGCAAGTTGGGCATTTAAATACCTAGCCATATATTAATTTTTCCATATTCCTATCGGATGTTTATTTAAATCTTGTTTTTTTTTTGTATATTTGAATGTGTTAGTGTTTAATTGTGTTTAGAATGGATGTAATATGTATATAATAATATAATTGTATATAATAATATAATATGGCACCTAGGTGTTGCCTAGGCGCCAAGGTGCCCTAGCTTATCACTTGGGTGCCTTTGTGCCTTGATAACCTTGCTCTGAATAGAAGTCAGATGATAAAAAAAAAATAGCAAAAGATTTTACCTGACTATTCATTATGTTAAACAAAGAGGGAAGCTATTTAATGAATCCACTTACCTTTAGAATTTCATATTTACCCATGTTTTATTTCAATTTCAAATAAAAGTATGAGGATAAATTTGTAGATTCAAAACTAAACAATTCAACCATTAAATCTTCAGAAACCACCAATGTCTGTTTCTTATTATATATGTAATGCAAATTATAATTTCAATATTTATTTTTGAGCAGTAAATTAGAATTTCAATATTGGTACAATATATTGATAGACACTTACTGGGAGGATAATTTTGTACTTGGATTAGATCTCTTCCTCCTAAATCCATGCGTAATTAACAAATTCTCTCTTTTCTTTCTCATATCATTATTCTCTCCTTTACTATTAAAATTTTTCTTAAAATGGAGAATATCCTTTCTTAGTCACAAGAGTTAATTTTTGATGTAATACAATCTCACAAATTAATGAAACATTTTTGAAAAAAATTTAAGTGTAAATCTATATTTGTATCATTTATATATCTTATTGTTGTTTTTTGTTTACTTCTTTTTTCTTGTTATTGTTATTATATATATATTTTTAATTTTTAGCCTTCTAGCTCTTGAAACCTTCATTTGGTGTTGGACTAGGTTAGAAAGCACATTTGTAGTTATTGAGACTTTTAGTCCCATTTTGCTTGAATAAAAATATTATAAACCTTGTGGTTTAATTTGTCATTACAATCCCATTATCATAGTCCCATCTTCTAAATGTCCTTTTTTTTTAGTAAATTTTAGCCATGAAAAACAAACATTTTAAATATTGGTAAATAAGTCATCAAAAATTGTGAAATTAGTGTCATAGGCCATAAAGTGGATTAACTATTTAAATGTTGATAGTATGGGTATTGACTTTTTTAAATGTTTTAAGAAATGGGAAATGACCTTTACACAAATTGAGCTTGTACACATGTAAACACTACATAGGTTTAAATGGGTGTTTACTGGAAAAACAATCAAAATTAGAAAAAAATAAAAATAAAATGTATGGCATACGTACAACCAACATTCATCAAATCAATTTAATATATGCAAATATCATTCAAGCATGAGCAATTTATAGTGAGAAGCATAAGTAAATGACCAAGTACCTAGATGATAAAGTTATCCCAGCAAGTCAACATCAAACTATTAAAACATCAAATGTATTGAGCTAATGAAATGTTAAAATCTAACCTAAATAATATTTGTTTTTAATTTTTTTCTGCCTATTAGTACAGGTGATACTTGGCCAAACGGTCATGTAGTTGTCCATTACATGGTTGGTTACACAGGTGACAATGGTCCATGTAATTGCCCATGTAAGGCCTAAACGACACAGGTTTCATTAAAAAAATTCTGTACACAATGTTTATAAGCTGGTTCACACTTTTTTTTTTGGGACAGCAAAATTTTCACAAAAAAAAGTTTGGGTGCCTACAAGCTACAACCAGTGATCTAGAAAATGTTTTTCTTCCCAATTGAGTATATTCTGCCATTTTTATAGAAATTAATATTTTTAATTTTTAATGTGTTTTTCATATATTTTGGCTGGGTTATGCATTGAAGGGCTGAATTTTGATGCGTATCAGTTTATTTGTGCAATAAATGCATCCGTTGAATCCTGGAAATGGTTGATAACAGTTGTTCTTTAGAATAATTCATGTTGTTCTTAATTCTTATCATGAATTTTAGTGGGAATTATCCTTTGAACTTTTTTCAAATCTAGTTTGTTTTTCTGAAGTCATTATAGAGTTAAAATCTCATTGTGGCTTAATAGGAACTATCAATTTTTAAGTTGTTGTTGCTATGCTGTTTGTTGTTGCAGTTAGTTTAGTCATTTGTCATTTCAGGTGTGGAAACATCAACTGGGCTAAACGCTTAAAGTGCAATATTTGTAATACCAACAAGCCTGGTCACAGCGAGGGTGGAGTGAGGTAACAAATGAATGTTCTGTTCATTCGTTTTAGTTTCTATCATGAGTATGTGTACTTTATAGATAACCCATTCTTGTTGAAATCTTTGCAATTTCTTTCTATTGTCACATATACTGATGGGGGATTTTTTGTGATGTTTTGTCAGTGTGAATGTTTTAGTTTAATTAACTTTTTTTTTCTTCTAATAGGGGCTTAAATTGGAATATAAATTATATAAGATCATCTCATCATGTTGTGGTAGCTTTGGCAAGTAGTTAACTACCGTTCATACTAGTTACCCTGGACTCCAAAGATTTTCATCAACCTTCCTTCAAAAATACATTGAATTTCTTATTTGGATAAAACTGTAAAGAACATGCTATGAAAAGTATGAAGCACGTCAAGTATCAACTATTGCTAGTCCTTTCAATTTACCTTTCAACTTAAAATAGTTGCTGGTATGTGAAAAATACTTAGCTCGTGATAAAGAGAAGATTTTAAAATTTTAATTCACTTAAGAATGAATTACTGTGGCAAGAGGTGAGATGATAATATGAGATGAAGAGAAGCTTTTGAATTTGTTATTGTGCCACATGGGAATTGTAACCTTTATTATCAAGGAGTGCAAACCCCCCTACAAAAAAAAAATGCGGGAGGCTAGAGGTGAGGTGTTAGTTTGATCGAAGCAAGGTGAGAAATTATAAAAACATAAAAAATATATTTATAGCGTGAACTAAAGACTCAATTATCCAATTAAATGATAATATCAAAAAACTAAATTATAAGTAGCAATTTAACTACAAAGTATAAACCAAGTAAAATGTTGATGTCTAATGTTTACATAATAACCAAACTATGAATTCTCATAGAAAGATATAATTGAAGTCAAAATCAAATAGGGTTTAAAAACACTAATAAAAGAACATTGAAAAATAAATTTCAAACATAGGTTGAGGTGAAACTCAAATAAGAACTATAGTGATCCAGGGCTACGAGACAAGCGAGGAGGATTGCCTGATTGAACCCATTGTCAAGGTGCCCAGCAATGTCAAGCAATGCTTTGTCCATATAATGTAGCATTTGACTTTTGAGTATGGTTCTAAACATCGATTTCGTATTGGACTTTGGTTTGACAAAAATAGGAAACGTATCGGTGGAAATGTCGATGGAAACACAGTAAATTTACGGAAGTTCATGAAATTGATCAAAAAACTTTAAATTTTACTTTGAAACTCTAGAATAAGTTGAAGTAAACAATAATCTACATTTAATACTACTTAGATTAACTTTCTAAACATGTATCATATTGAAATATGTTATATGGACTTAATAGAAATATTCTGAAGCATAAATAATATATAAAAATGCTTAATAAATGTTTAAAAACAAAAGTATTCGTAAAAATTACCTTATATATGTTTAATATCAGAAAGAATGTCTTAGTTCATCAATATTATCTTGTTGTTCAGTTATGTTGTGGTTACGATAAATTTACTGTCCAATTTAGGACTTCTTTTTTAATACATAGTTGTTTCAAGATATATGGTTATAATATGTTCGGTATTCCATAATATAATGTTAATAATCTGACATTGGCAGTCGAATCACGAACCTTATTAGTGATACTGTGCAATAAATACTTGTTAAGGCTGTTGGGGGAAGTGATCTTGATTTAGAGGATCTTGATATAGTGGTTGCTCATATTTTGTTTGTAGTGGTGCATGGTTGAAGATAGAGTTCATATCTCAATCACTTTGTTAGTTCGAGATATAGGAAGATGAAGTTCTTGTCCATCTACTTTCAGAAGTATAATCTAATTGTCTATAAGAACGATCTCCATAAGAACTGTAACCATAAGGGTCTGTAGGATTATAGATATTCAGAGAATCAAGTGACTCTAATAAACTTTTCCTAGTCTGACTACTCCAAGAATCTAAATCTTTTGTTGTATCTTCACGAGGTTTTCTTATATAATGACACGACAAAGGATAGGGCTCTATGATGATTATTTTGCATGGCATGTGTGAATTCTTCTTCGGTGAATAGGCTAAGTGGTCTTTGACTTCCTTCTTGTAGGTCTTCAGTTCCAGGAGCTGTATATTGACTATCATTGCCTTCATCATCATCTAGTGGTTGTGAGTTTCACTACAAGAATGCTTAGATGGACTGATGTATTCTTCAACATCAATGTTCATTTCAGTAGTAATTCTTGAGCTTGGTTTATCTTGTTTTTCATCTAATATCGATTGTCTATTTTCTTGCAATCACTCAAGTATAGGATCTTTATCTTCATCCTCATTGTATATATATGTCAAATCAATTGGATCAAAGTGGTCCTTATCTTCTCTTTCTCGTATATGTTTCATTCTTAGTCTCATATTATAGTGCACAAATACAAGATCGTTTGATCTTTGAGTTCTCAATCTATTTCTTCTTTTTATATTACTAAGATTAAATGTGTTCCAATTAAGTTGAGGTAGCTTGAAATAAAATCTTTTTTGTAATTTTTTTTTAAATTTGCAGCATCTGTTTCATTTAGCATCTACCATTTACCCAACATATTATATTAGATTATTAGTTTATTACTCATATTATGATGTAAATATGTAATATTATGATGTAAATAAAATAAATAATATACAAATCCTTACTTAGAGTCATCGAAGTACGACCATGAATTGCTTGAGGATTTCCACATTGGAACATTTGGTTCTTAAAATATTTAATATTATTCAACGTTTCTATTTGAATGTCTACATTTGACTCCAATTTCTTTATCATCATTCTCATGGAAGATAGTAAATCGATACGATTTTCGAGATCATGATCGTATTGAAATTGCGGGTTTAGATAGTATGCTACATTGATAAAGAAAAGTAATTACGCAACCAATTATAATGTAAATATAATTATGAGTTATGACTAATATGAATCCATATATCAAATTACTTGTCAGCTTCATACAAAGGGTGAAGAAGTATGTTAGACCATCTTTATATCATCTTTTGAATCTGGTATAATAATGGGCTTAGATTCTCTTTCATTAGATTGAATCTTTTTAAATATTTTATCTTTTTTATCCTATCATTTTTTTTGGATTTTGTGTTCTTTAGTAACTCTCTTATCAGATCACGAATGACTGTTAGGCATGACTTGCACCTGCCGACATTGCTGTATTTACCAACAAGATGTTGCTTCAATCTTGTAATACCTCTACTTATTATTTTCTTCCTACAGTATTTACATTCTGTTTTCTGTCTATCATTGTTGATAGCATATTCATGTAATCATTTTGGATCAGATCTAGCAGATCTCTCCTCATTTTCACTTCCATCATGTTGAGATCTATCAGAACTCGACATTATGCAGACTGAAAAGAAAAAGTTAACTGAGTTTAATTATATGAAAAAATGAAGAAATAAAAATATTATGTACAAAAACCTAAGATTTATGTATTTTTATGGTAGATCTAATTGAAAACAAAAGCAAAAACAAAAAAAAGCTCCTTATTTGCTGTAAAATCAAATAAATAAGCAAAATCCTTGAAAAACCCTTGAAGATGAGTTTAATGAGTTAAATGAGTTTATGAAGATTGAAAACAAAAGGTTAAATGAGTTTAATTATATGAAAAAAGCTACTCATGCATTTAAAAATTGTTTTCTTATTTTTTTTAAATTTCTATGATTTTTACAAATTTTTGAGATATTTTATTTAATAATTTGTACATTTAAAATTATTTCTGATTTTCTGTAAAATTGCGAAATAGTTCTGATTTTTACCTTTATTAGGTTAGATTTACTGATTTTCTGATTTTTTTTACCTTTATTAGGTTAGATTTACTGATTTTCTGTTTTTTTAACCTTTATTTATCGATTTATTAATTTTCAAGTTAGCATTAAAATACAAAAAAAATGAAGAAATAAAAATATAATATACAAAAACCTAAGATCTATGTATTTTTATGGTAGATCTAATTGAAAACTACAGCAAAAACAAAAAAAGCTCCCTATTTGCTGTAAAATCAAATAAAGAAGCAATATCCTTGAAAAATCCTTGAAGAAACAATAAAAAATCTTGAAGATGAGTAGAGATCTATTTACTCATGAAGAACCCAAGAAAAATCCATGAAGAACTCTTGAAAGTCCTTGAAAAGAGGGAAAAAAGATGAAAATAAGGCAATTGACCATACCTTTAGAGTATCCTTGAAGAATCCTTCTAAAAAGGCTTGAATAATGCTTCAAGAGATGAAAACAGTTGCTAGTTCCACTGTAGAAGAAGAAGAATAGGAGGAGAAGAAAAGAGATAAGCAACAGACTGAAAATGGGGGCATGTCGATACCAAATTATACGTGTCGGACAACACCGGTTGGAGTCTGACACAGTCGACACAAGTCGACTTGGCACCGACACGCCCCCGAAATCAGGTAAACTGAGATATACTCCTACTTATCGTGTCTCTAAACTGAGATTCTGACTCGTGTCGGTGAAATGTTGCCGACACGGACTGATGTTCGGTACCATGCTTCCGAGTTATTCGATTATTTGACAACATATAGTGTAAATGACAAGCAACTTCAGTTCAGGACCAATTGACAAAATCATATCAAATTAGAAGCACTTGGATATTAGTAATAGAGCATGATCCTTAACTTAAGTTTCGGAGAGTGTATTGAGCCATTAGTAGTTCCAGATCTTTTGAAGGCAAACAGGTTGTCATAGAACCGCTAGTATATTACATTATCAGAGGTGATTTTTGCATTGGAGAGATCAATGAGTTATGAAATTTAAAAAGGCTTCACAGTGCAATTTTTTGGACGTGGAAATTTATGTGTAGCTTATTTATATGCTATTTCTACAATTAAGAAGGCAAATTGAGCATTTGATAAATTGGCATGATCGTGTGGTGTGCTTCCTATGTTCTGACTTTTATATAGGCATATAGATAATCAATGACATTAGCAGTATCAGCTGTCCTGTCAATTTGGAGGCACAGTCACTGAAGCTATTTAGTTGGCAGTTGTAGTTGGATTGCTTACTAACCTATATCTTAATTTCTTATGGTACACCATGTCCTACGATTATCATGGTAAGTGGCGTAATGAATTATGTTGTTTGAAGAAAACTATAGATTTGTGATATGCTCACTCACACATTCTTGTTGTTTTAAAAGACTTATATGCATTAAGATGGATTTGTATCTTTCTATAAATCGGCAATATACATCAAGCTGAATACCCATGCATGTTTATCTCCAGTTTTACAATACCATTACAAGTTTTACATGCTTTTAAATATAACTCCACTAAAATGGTTTCTTTTATATATATATATATATATATGTGTATGTATGTATGTATGTATGTATGTTATGCTTGTGAGCTGTCACAACGATATTGATGTGTATTTTAGCTAGAAATAGTTATATTGGATTTTGGTAGCATACATAAGTTTATACCTTTTTTCTCTTTTTCCTTAGGGGAGGGCGTGCTGGTGGCTACAAGGAACTGGATGAAGAAGAAATAGAGGAAACAAGAAGACGTCGAAGAGAAGCTGAAGTAGGAAAAAAATTATATGTTCCACATAGGAAGTTGCAATAGATATTTTATTCAGTTAGATTTGTTCTTTAATTTCAGGATGATGGTGAGATGTATGATGAATTTGGCAACCTCAAAAAGAAATTCCGTGCTAAAGCACAACAAACTGAAGCTGGAGCAGTTGTAGCAGGATCTGGGCGTGCTGGATGGGATGTAGAGGAACTAGGTAGATTTGCTAATGCTTCCTTTATATTTACATGTTGCTTATATTATCTGTGTGCTTTATCTTTTCCAATTGATATTGATATAAAACCATCAAACGACCACTTGGTTTTGCAAGCATCTTTTCACAAGATGGGGTTATCACATGACCAGTGTAAACTGGTTGAGACATTGTCATCTTGAACTATTTGTTTTTTGCCGCTACTACGTAACTATACATGTGTATATGTACTTCAAATTGTAAGTTTAAATTTTTTTTGTGAAGGTATGACAGAGAAGGAAGGTAGGGAAAGAAGTAGAGACCGTGGAAGAGATCACAGTAACAGGGAAGGCAGCAGGAACCTAGAACGGGATAAACATTCTCACGAAAGGGAGAGACGAAGAAATCGTAGCAGAGAAAGAGAG
Source organism: Posidonia australis (assembly GCA_024699735.1). Lineage (NCBI taxonomy): Eukaryota > Viridiplantae > Streptophyta > Magnoliopsida > Alismatales > Posidoniaceae > Posidonia > Posidonia australis. The sequence goes on from JAMKQA010027479.1 coordinate 33,272, forward strand.
AGGGACCGTGAGAAAGATAGAGCTAGAGCTAGAGACAGGGACAGGGACAGAGGACGGGACTATGATCATGAAAGGGGCCGAGAACATGCAAGGGATCGAGATCGTTACTAACTGGTGGTGATTTTAAGACGAACTTAATGTTACAGAATGATATCTGAGTGCTGTCATCCAAGGTGAGGGTTCATAGAGTTTCTTCCGTGCTGAAATTTCAGCGGATGGTTCTGTTTTGTTTTCTTGAGTTCTGCATGACTTTAAAGGACTTATTTTTGTTTTAAATTGATAAAAACATAGTTTATATTAATTTTGATTCACATTGAGGCTCTGTTTGGTTCACAAAAGTTCGAATTCTAGTAGTCAAAATCATGAAATTGGATTTCCATATGTAATTGAAACTTAATTGTTTTCTTTTTGAATCCAAGAATTGCAAATACAGCGAAAGGATGCTGCAGCTGGCAAGCAGCCAATATAGCTGGCCTAAAAGGTGATTTTGGATTTATGGTTTTCATTTTAGATGCTAATTTATACAAATTTAGATATGAGAATTCAGTGTCTAAGATGCTTGGATGACTGGATCTCACGCAAAAACTACGAAAGTTCCCCATGACTCACCGAGCCCAACCAGCAGAACACTCCCACTCATGGCCATGTTCCTCTCTCCACTCTTAAAAAATAGGGTTCTAGGAGAAAAGAGTGGTCGGTGCTCTTTTTTGAAAACCGTATTGATTAAATGATAGGATTGTAATTAGAGGTGTAAATCAGGTCGGATTGGGTCGATCTGTTCCAAAATTTTTTAGGCCAAGTGGACTTGGACTGGGTCGGCCTAGCCTGCACACAAAAAGATAAAACTCCTCGGCTCGAAACGATCCACGACTTGTTAGTGGGTCGGTTTGTATCAGGTCGGGTCGGATCAATCTATAGATTTTTAAATTTAAAAAATATATTTATTATTAAATAATTAATATATAAATTTAAAAACTTGAAAAGATATTCAACATTTTATATTAACAATTAAATTTAAAAAATTATTTATTGTTAAATAAATGAAATTTACATTAACATACTATATACATAAAAAAACATAAAATTTACATTTTTACATTTACATCAGATATTATGATATTCAACATTTTACATTTTTTATATTTACAAATTACAATTATTACATTAATATATATTAAAAATTATACAAAAGAAATTTATTGATATTTTTTAATCTGTAGCAGAAACTCCCGTTCCTGTTGAAGTTGTTGTTTTGTCTTCTGATTCGTCGTTTAAGTTTAAATTTTGTAGACGATTAACTACATCATACCAATCTTTCAAGAAGAAATAGGTTTCTACAGGTTTTTTTGATAATTTACATCTTCTATCACTTAAAACTTTTTTTCTTGCAGAAAAGGCAGACTCCGACGTCACAGTAGATGCCAGAATCGTTAGTAAATCTTTAGTCATCCTAGAAACTATAAGAAATCTAACAGTAGTACTGGACTACCACTTTAATACATCAAAATTATCTATTTTAATATTACTAAATGCAAACTCACATTCTAAATAATTTTCTAATTCGTTACTAGTTATTGATTTTAGATATTTTCCTTTTTTCTTATTTAATCTACTCCAAAATGAACTACTACTACTACTACTACTATGTGATCCTACAAAACTAGATGTATGTGTAGTAGAACTACTTTCACTATAATTATTAACATATTCTTCAAATAATGCATATAATGTTTCCTTAATTTTATTATTATAGCTATCTATTTTTTCATTTTGATTCATATTACTAAAAATATCACCTATAAGTACCATGTAATTAATTAATCTATGTCTAGGATCCATGATTAAAGCTAAGCATGATCACATTGGAGGCTCATCTCAATAACTATTATATTTTTCTTCCATCATTTTAGTAATATATTCAAATTGTGGAAATTGTCTATATTGTTGAAAAATATTTATAATATTAAATAAATTAACTAAAACTAAAGAACTAGCAGGATAATATTGACTAGATAATTGATTAGTTGTAATATAAAATGTTTCTAAAAATGTATGAATTACATTAGCATTATTCTAATCTTCATCATTTAATAAATAATTAGATCTTGAATTATAATATGTTGTAATTACGTTACTATAAGATAAACATGAAGTTAACATATTATATGTTGAATTTTATTTATGTTGAACATCTAATTTAAATTTTTTAGGTTTTATACCTTGTTCTGCACATAAATATCTAAATTCTTGAAATCTTTTACCGGATGTTTGAATAAACAATATAACTGTTCTTATATTTTCTATATAAGGCCAAATGCAATGTATACATTCTTATACAATTAAATTTAAAATGTGACAACACCTACAATAAAATAAGCCACCATTTAATATAGGTTTTAAATTTCTTTGTAATATTACTACTGCAACATTATTATTAGAAGCATTATCAAAAGATATTGTATTAATTTTATAATATATTTTAAATTCTTTACTAATATCTTTTATAATATTTGCTATGGCTTTTCCAATGTGAATGATCAAAAAGTCTAAAAGTAATTAATCTTTTTTGTAAATTCCATTATATATCTATTCAATGTGTTTTTTTTGTTTTTTGTTATCGGTTTAGAGAAGGGGGGGGGGGGGGGGGGGGGGGTG
>JAMKQA010027480.1:0-31606 GCA_024699735.1 Posidonia australis
TTTTTGAAATGACATGAATTTTTGTTTATATCTAATCTAAATGAAGTGCATCAAGATCTATGGAATGGATTTTGAATTTGAATCCTTAATATGTGTGTTTTGGTGTTGTCCTTAAAATACTAAAAAGAGGACATGTCCTCATCTGATCCTTTCCCTATATATATATATATATATATATATCTATATATATATGTATGTATGTATGTATGTATGTATGTATGTATTGATATTGTTTGCAAAAAAAACTTATCGTTTATCTCTTCAACTATTCGAGTTTTTAACTTCATATTCTATACATTTTTTTCGTAACAACTTATTTCTCTTAACAACCTCTGTTGAACAACAAGACCTTTTCATTAGGTTTAAAAGGTTACATGACTTTTATAATATTTCTTTCAAACAAATTTACCATTCTTCCATTTACTACTCTCTTTACTTTTTTTGTTACAACTTAGTTCTCTTAATTACCTCCATTAAACAACAAGACTCTTCCATTAGATTTAAAGGATCACATGACCTTTATCATATTTTTTTGAACAACTTTGCCCTTCTTCTTCCATTTTTTTTCTACGTCATAAATTCTAAACCCAACTTCACCACCAAATTTTCTCCTTCTCCTTCTTTTCCAAACCTTTTTTTTTCTCTTTTTCCTTGATAAACTAACAATCTCATGCCCCATCAACACTACAGGAAGATTTTGAATTTTTTCCTTATCATCATCAAGTATATCTCAACTAAAGGTCTCAACCTACTCAGAAAGGGTTTTGGTGGCTAAGCTTTATAGTCAAGTGGGGTGTGGGTGAGGAAGAAAGGATTCTATAGGGATAATGTTCAGGTTGGGTTTCGTATGGCTAAGAAGGGTGTTATTTGTAACTGAAGGTAAAATGGTCAAATAAAGTAAAAGTTTAATGTTATTTACCCAAAAGGTGGTTCATTGTAATTTAATACAGTTGAGGGGGCCATGTTGTAACAAAAATAAGTTTAGGATACTAGGATGAAAAACTCAAATAGTTTAAGATGGTTTAACATAATTGACCATAGTTGACAAGGACAAGTTATAATGAAAAATGTTTAGGATATCAAACTAAAAAACTCGAATAGTTGAGAAAGATAAACTGTAATTTACCCAAATAGTCTTTACATGATCAATATAAAGACATAAGGAAGCAAAAGCTAAGGTAAGTCCCAAAACGTAGTTATTAGAATATTAACAAAAACATAGGTCCTAAAGAAAGGAAATTGGTATACTAACTTCATTTTCAACCCTAAAATTGACCATGATGATGCAACTCCAACGTGACTTATGACATGATGGTTTGTCACGTGAAGTGAGCTCCCTCTCTCCTACTGCTGTCACTCTATAGTTAATGTGATGACTCCTTTGTCATCCATTTTTGAGGGTTGAAAATGCAGTATATTTTTGCTTGCTTTTTATTTCAAACTGTTGAAACCTTCTTCTTCTTTTGCCTGTAACCACTTTGTCTTCTTCTCCTTTCGCCTTGCTTGCAACCACTGGAGCATCTTCTCCTTCTTTGATCTTAGCACGAAATGGTAGAAAAGAGCAACAAGATGTTAAGAGTAAATCATATGAAGTTGAGAGTTGTAGCTCTCCACAAAATCAGATGGAGAAGCCAAGTAGGGTTGGCAAAGACAAGAAGGCATGCCGATTGGTTTTTCTCTATTACTAGTGTAGACACCCCAGTTTTGTAGTCGCTTGTCAGCAAATTTCTCTGGAAGGACGTGCTCTAGTTGTGACGAACCCAAACACTCCCCAAAACTAACACAACAACCCAAGCTTATCCGAACCCTAAAGCCTTGACCACACCATAAACCCAAAACCCATGCCTAGCCCAAATACCCAAGGAAGCAAGCCTAAGATCTAGTAAGTAGGCCCAACAATACGTCAAGCACAATTCATCAGTGCGACCTACAGGCATGCCTCACTAGTAGTATCAGCAAACGTAACTAACCAGTGCCTTTATCTAGCACAAAATGCTTGCAAAGTGCCCTACGTCAAATTAATTTTGGTAGAGGATTGAGTGGTCAATGGGAACATCCAACTCTTCGTCCTTATTGGCTTACATAGATTTAAGTGTGCACCATGGTGTGTTGGGACCATCATGATCCTATCTTAAGATCTAAATCACAATCCTATCCTCTAATGCTAATCCAAACCACACCTTTACACAAACTATTATTCATCAACAGCTAGCATGCATCTAATCTTCCATAAAACAACACCCACCACCTATGAGAATGCTCTCTCGGCTCTAGCGCCTCTCTTGGTTGCTCTCGACAATCTTGACTTCTCTTGCTCTCTCAGCTCTTTACTCCCACTGTGCTCTTAGGTCTCCTTCCTACTCAAGCACACTAGCACCCTTACTCCCTTGCACCATCATCCATACACCCGCACAACTAGCAACCACCAAGCCCAAGAGCTTCTCCTAGCCCGAGCACCATCTCTTTCACCTTCACCCGCCCCTCTAGTGTGAGAGTGAGATTGAGAGCCTCTTGCTGTGAACAATCATTGCCTAGCCTTCCTCGACCACCTTTATGTCCAACCATCACCACCCGAACTAGAGAGAACACAACCGCGAGTCCCATCAGTAGAGAGTAGGGGTCGCAATGGGTCGAGTCTGGGTCGAGTCTACCTATACCCAGACCTAGGCTCATCTTATTTCATGGGTCTAGGTCCGAGTTTGGGTTCTAAAATCAAGACCTAGACCCATGAAGATAATGGGTTTGAGTCTGGGTTTTGGATCTAATGAGCCTCCAACTTATTTTCATTTTTTTTAAAGAAAATAGATTTTTAATTAAACTAAAAACATTGTAAATAAATGTGCTAAAAAATTCTCTGTCAATGCACATATATCATGAACAGAATATATCCATAAATAAATATATAACATGAACAATATCATGAACCATTGATAGTTGAACAACACATAAATAAATATAACATGAACAAACCAACTTTCTCAATGTCCATCCAAACATCTAAAGTATGGTTTCTTTTTTTTTTTCCAGAATTTTTAGAAGATGGTTCTTCTATCACAATAGAAGAAACATTTGATTGAGTATTCACATCATTAACATTCACTTCAGACATTGTCTACATCAGAAAGAAAAGATGTTCAAATTCAATTTAACAGTGCAAACAAATACTTTACTGATTCAATGAAAAAATTTGAATGGACATTCAACTGAATCCATTTGCAAAAAAAAAAAAAAAACATTCAACTGAATCATAAACATATCCAAATACACATTTAGCAAACAATAAGAAAGTAGGAAAATTAACTTAATAGACAAGTATGATCAGAGGAAAATTAATTGAATCATAAACATAATTTAGCAAACAAAACAATTACTGAATCATAAACATAATTAAACTTTACAGAGTCATAAACAAAATTACTGAATAAATTACTATATTGGGCCACATTTTTAGTTTGCTGTAGAAATCATAGGATTCAGAAGGAAATCAGTGGTTTTTGACAAAATTTTGAGTTGGCCAACTAGAGATTTTTTTTATCCTATTTATATCTCGTTCTCTTGTTTAGAGAAGAGTGGGATTTTTTACACAAGCTATCCAATTGCAGTCAATTTATGTCTATGATTTTTGTCTAAAAGGCTAGGGATAATATAGATTAGTGGATAAGGAAGAGAAAGAAGCAATGATCAGAGAAGATACTTTTTTCAATGGCTTGTGTTAATGCAAAAAGAAGTCAATGATTTTGACAAAATTCTTAGTTAACTAACTAGATCTTTTTATCCCGTTTATATCTCATTCTCTTTTTCAGAGAAGAGTGGGATTTTTACCTATACCTTATTATAGATAGAAACAACTTAATATGGACAAATCTGATCAGGAAACTTTACTAAATGCAATGACAACTAAGTCTTACACATTCAAATTATTCAAATAAACATATCCAAATACACATTCAAGATTCAACTCTAATATTCAACATTCAAGACTCAAGATTTCAACATCCAAATACACATTGAAGATTCAACATCCAAATACACAAAACTGAAACCTTTGCTCAGCTAAGGGGGAAGGTCGAGGAAGGAGAGGGGGCTGTGTTGTCTGCTTGTCTGCTGCCTATCTTCTTTCACTCAAGTTGGAGGGGAATGATCAGAGGGGGGAGGTCAGAGGTGGAGGAGGGAGAGGGGAGGATCGGAGGGGGGAGGTCAGAGGTGGAGGAGGAAAAGGGAGAATTAGAGGAGGGCATAGTAGCTAGTGGAGGGGGGAGGACTGGGAGGTGGAGGAGGGAGAGCCAGAGAGAGGAGGTGGAGGAAGAATAGGGGATGAATGAGGATGGATGAGGTGGAGGAGGGAGAGGGTCAAAGGGGAGGTAGAGGAGGAAGAGGGGATGGTCGAACGGATGAGGTGGAGGAGGGAAAGGGCCAAACGGGAGGTGGTCAAGTGGAGGGAGATTGGAGAGCGGGAGAGAAATGGATTGGAGGCAAGCTATGGAGTGCAGTTTGCCAAGGGAGGTAGAGGAGAGAGAGCCAAAGAAGGGACAGACTGATAGATCGAAGAAAGGAGTGGGTTGTGGCCTGTGGGGAGGCCGAAGGGCGAAGGCAGCCCTGTATCGTCGAAGGTGGAGATTGGAGACAATGAGAGATTGAGAGAGAGTAGGGTTTCGAGAGAGAGTAGGGTTTTTAGAGAGTAGAGAATGAGATTTAAGAGTAAATAATATATATTATATATATATTGTAAATATTATACATTAGTCCTTATATTTAATTTATAATATATTATATATAAATCGGGTCCATGTGTCCATGGGTTTGGGTATTTTTAGACCCAAACGCGACCTAGTAAATGAGCGAGTCTAGCGGGTCTGAGTCTACGGGTCCATGGGTCTCATTTTCAAGACCTAGATCCATACTTTACGGGTCTAGACCCATAGGTCCTGGGTCCAAACTCGACCCATTGCCAACCCTAACAGAGAGCACATTCGAGTCTCACATAGGTAAGTAAATCTTCCCTGGCTTAATTCTATTATCGTGAGGCTCCCTTTCTGATTGTTCTTGCTTGGTTTTACATCGAGTTTCTTCCTAGTTTCTCCTCTGAATCCATGCACTGCATTGGGATGATTTCATGGCTTCGAGCGAGGTCGACAACCATTAAGCTTGAATGAGACTCATCCCTACATTGCCTCGCTTACCCTTGACTCTCCCATGATGTCGTCTTGAGTCTTTGGCCATCCATTTTGACCAACCATCCTCCTCCATGACAGACGAGTTCGACGCCATTGAGTGGAGTCAAGCAACCTACATTCCATGTTTTGCTTCCTACATTGCATCATTTCCTTCTTTTTTCACTTCCCCTCCATCCATCGTGAGTTGTGGCTAGACTCCTGAGGTTCCTGGCCCTCTTCATGTCCATCGAACCCAAAAGATGTCCAGGTCGTGCAAGTGGAGGCAGGGGAAGTGACATATGCATCATCCTTTGGATTTTATCACTCCTGTGTGTTCTCTGATGTCTTCTTTTGCTTTGTCATTATTTGCTTGATTGGTTTTATCGTTTTCATGCTGTAATTTGAGCGACAAAGTTTGCTGTCTAAGATTGTAAAAACTAGCACACGACTCTCCAGTGAACAGATCTAGCGAGCAAATATAGCAAATATGACTAATGCGATCATCCAATGCGAGAATCCAATGTGAAAACCAAGATTTAGAACTCAAACAATTTAACAGAGTATTTGTTTGTGGTTTTGCCACCTCTCCTAGGTTTTCTCACCTTTTAATTCAATTCATTTACATGTTTAACGCATCATCGCATGGCATCAAACATTATTGCCCATGGGAAAAACTGACTTGTCAGCCATATGGGTGTGCCTAACACCTTCCTCATGCGTAACATGAGTCTTTACCCTTTTTTTGGCCCGTAATGACCAATGTGTTGCATACATTTGACATAGATTATCATATTCACACGTTTGCATTGCTTTTATCGCATTTTCTTGCAATCAGTTTTCCTTGTCTTTCTGTTTTCAAAATAGACTTGGTGGCGACTCTATTTCCTTATCCTTCTTTGTTTTGTCTTTTTCTTTGGTGTTTTTGAGTCGAGATTCTTCCTCAAATTTACCATTTTGCTTTGGCCTTATCGGTTTGTGCATGCACCTTTCGCACCACGCACGACTCAATTGCCAGCATGGGCATAGGAATTGGCGACTCCACTAGGGATATTAGACTTTAGCTTTCGTTTTGGCTTTTTCTACTCACTTTGGCTTTCCAATTGCTTGTTTTCTTGATCACCTTGCTTGCTTACTCCTAATAGCATTATCTATGCCTTAATTGCTTACTTGTTGCTTCTATATGCCTTTTGCATGATGGATGTTTTCCTTTATACATATGCTATGTCACTGCACTTACACATGCCATGCTTCATGCCTTTTGATGTGTTGTTTGCCTTTCTTTTCACCATCATGTCACCACAACACTCGCACATGCCATGTTCATGCCTTTTGCTTGGTGTATGTTGCTTGAATGCCATGTTTGAATGTTTGTTTCCCCTTTTGCATTAACCATAGGCTAATTAGAGGCATGTCTTCTTCCCTCTCTAGTTAATCTAAAAATTTGCAAGTATAAAGAATGCCTAGGTAGAACTAGAGACTCAAACACACCCTCTCTCCATTTTGGTTTAATAAAAATGTAAGTAAAAAATACCAATCATATTTGCATGAATGATCATATAGGAGCATGCATCTTCTTATCTCTTATGTCCACCTACTTAGTTTGAGAATGGTAGTTCTTGTTCCCCATTCTATGACTTCGGCGTGAGACGTGTAGCCAATCTATCCCCCTTGTCTAGGGTCGTGTTGGTAATAGTAGAGGATACAACTCTATACTATTATAGGAGTTGAGGCCACCAATACACCACTGTTCGCCACTTGAGCTTTGGCTAGGAAAGAGGACAGGACCTTACTTTCTATCCTAAGTCAAAGACCCACATACCTACAAGAGAGTTCGAAGTAGTTAGCTTACTAGGATACCCTTAGTTGGTAAGAGAGCACATGTTAGAAGCATTTATGTGTATGTGTGCCATTTATGCCACCCTAATAACCATTGCATTGTGTTGTCTTTTCTTCCTTCGGGTTTTGATAACCTGTTTGTTGTCTTTGTTTGTAGAGGTCAGCATGCGGGTTCCTTAGCTAGAGCTTGAGTGTTCCTTTCGTTGACTCTCTTTTGCGGCCTTCTTTCTTGACCATCTTTTCCTGAGCTATTCGTCATTTTTGATAATAGCTCGTTGTAGGTTTCATCCCCTTGTTTACTGCCGCAATCCTATTCACACTAGCTCACTATCAACGATGGTCCAACACGTCAGTGAGTCTTACCCTACTACTACTCTGGAAAAGATCCCAGTTTCAGTTCCTCCTTCCTTTACTTTGACCTTAGCTACTCCCTCCTCTCCTCATGCTTACTGTTTCCAAGTGCATGGGGATTCCTAGCCTTTTGCTGCAAGACGTTGGAAGACCATGGCAAGTCTGGAGCTCGTCATCGAGTCTGTCACGGTGACTATCACTTGTGTTGCTGATGTCTAATGTCCAGAGATGCCTAGAGATGCCGATGTCCTTCCCTCTTTACGGTCTTTCTGCCTTTGATACCTAGCCTGTTGTAGCAGTCTCTGTGATAGGTCTATGCTTTCTGGACAATCTATGTTCCATTTGTAAATATCCTATTTTGGCACTCTTTTATTTTTATTAAGTCCCATTATACCATAGCATGTCTAATTCATCTTTAGAATTCTTTATTACTCTATCAATTCACTTATTTGACCACATTTGAATTGGCAGCCAAATTTGGCAAGTTTCTAGACTGATGTTGTAAAACGCTAAGATCTAGCTGTTTAACATTAGATGCTAAGTTTTCTACGTCTTACACCTAACAACTCTGCCATGCCACATTAGCTACTTTCTTTCTTTCGAAAATTTTGAATTCAAAATGTTTCCTTTTTTGGAAGATTCCTTTAATCATGCGTGACACCAATTAGCCCTTTAATTGATGGAATATTTCCTCCTTAATTATAGTTGGCTCCTAGGTGTGTTGAACGCTAATATCTATGCGTACAACACTTCTGAAATGGAAACCTTTTGATGCAGCTGTCCAATTTTGAATTCTTCTACCTTCTCTGATCCTCCCATGCCTTTATAAATAGAGGGGTGTGGATGCAGGATTTTGGAGGAAGGAAACGATGTTTCTTTTGGTTTCGTCGTTTCGTAGCCTTGCTTGTTTTCCTTTTATTTATATCCAATTCCTCCACTCCACGGATGTTGGAACTGGTATGATCATCACTCTTAGTTCACTTTCACTGGCCCTCGAGACATCATGGAGAGATGTTGTGGTTGCGGATTCAACTACCTTAAGATGACGCCAACATCGCCTAAGGGTGCTCGTACCGGTGAGCTTCTTCTTCTTGTAACTCACCCATCGTCATTGTCGTCACATCAGGAGCAGTGTCACCCATAAGAAGGTTAGACCATCCTAGAAAGTGGGTGCGATGGAAAATCATGAGCTCGTTGAATTCAGCGTCCATCCACCTAGCCCAAGTCAACTCATCCTCGACAGTCACGTCGGTAGGAGTAGGGGGACCACCTCGAACCCAAGCTAGCAACTACAGGTCGTAAGTGTCGACCCAGTGATGAGCATGCCCACCTCCTCTCTACGTCTCACGCAAAACTCAAAATGGGTGAGCCTGAGGTTGAATCTGACGACGCCCGAGTTAATGGAGAGCCCGACTAATCTACTGAAAGTGGAAATGGTTCCAGTAGTGGATCCAGATGTCACCATCAAAGACAACACGCTCACCAGCTATCTCAGGGACATCCTCGTGCTCTCCCTCAGCAAATGGTCGTTAAATCACCTAGAAATGCAGAAGATGAATAAGTAAACTAGGAGCTCAAAGAAGTCATGCATGTAGAAAAGAGACTACTTGAGCAGGGACCAACATCTCAAAGAAGAGATGCCCAATGTAGTGATGTCTGGTAATCGCCTCAGGTGCGCGATCACCCTTACCCGAATATGCTCCTCGAGGAAAAGGCATCCTCGTCTCAAGGACCGAAGGTGGGATGGGCCATATGAAGGAGAAATGATCCCACACGCAGTTCTGTAAGCAGAAGCAAGTCATTAGTCAAGTATACAGAAAAGCATATGCTGAAAAGCAAAAGATTGAGGAAAGATTATTTACCTAGAAAAATGGCTGGTTTTGGCTTAATTGATGAGAACTACCATCAGTAAAGCGGAAGAGGACTGAATACAAGTATGATAGGCTAGCTGCTCCCTATGTATACTCCCCAACTTGGTCCAAATCAACAAGTAGGGGCAGAAACACCATCAATAGCTGTAAAGGAGCGTGATTGAAGAGTAAGTCCCCAAATAGAACAAGAAGGAATGCATGGAGCTACTGATCTGCATCCTCCCCAGGCTTTGTCGCCATCTCTCGAGAATCCTCAACCCAACGAACCGCTGAGGAAGTAACTACAAGACGTGGCCCATACATAACTATTTGGATCCCCACTAGCTCTGCCATCATAGAGGTATAGTTAGAGTGTACTAATCAGTCACTAGTTGACTAGTCACTCGAAGTCTTGTCAACTGTGCCATATCCTTTAGGGAAATGACAAACTCGCCAACTCTGGTCACAATTGAGCTCATGTTGTGATGGTAACACTTTGCCACAGACTCCAAGAGTCTCATCTCTATTTGGAAAAGGGGAATGGACAGGAAATGCCCAAACCCCATCTATTATAGGCACTTATGCTGAAACAACACCAACATCTGGTAGCACCTGACAACCTGGTTCCAATGGCAGTGACTCATGACTATTGCCTTAGCCTAAATAGCATAAAGCATGTTTGTTAGCCAATTATAGCAAAAATGAGCTATACTGAATTACAATATTATAAAAGTCCATCTGTCCTCTAGTTGCAAGAGTAGTAGCTGCAAAATTGGTACAAGACACATCTCTATGTGGTCCTAAAGCCTGTACCTCATCAAGGGGTATGTGGGCCCATGCAAAGTCTGGAGGGGTACCAGCGGCACCCTCCTCCTCCTGATAGTGTAATCTAGAATGTTTTGGTACCACAACTCATTATTAGCTACTGGTGCAGCTGGCTCTACGTTAGGTCTTGTAGTAGGGTCAACATAGGCACTGTCAGACTTAGTATCCTCACCAAGAGTGGTCGTTGAGCCAGAACTCTCTGAGTTGCTTGACTCAAGCATCTCAGCCTTTGAAATAGGAGTGGGGGAAGAAGTTGGAGTAGTCATCTACTTGCTCATGACAATCAACACATAAGCCACCTCAACCTCCCCCTGTAACAAGGGAGCCGCCACTACTACCGCCACAGGCTCCTCCATTGTTAGAGCAGGGGTTGGCTCCCAGTCACCAGAAGACGAAGGTCGATCACCCACCTAGGAAAGTCTTTTTGGTCTCATATATATGTTCTCGTAACGAGGCATCAACTGCAAAAGAGAAGCCCAACAGGGGCTGGTCAAATACACATTCAAAGAAAAACAGAGGAGGAAGAGAACTGAATAGAGAAGAATGAGAAGGAAAATGGGGCTTACTGATGCTTGTGATTGTGCCCAAGTGTCGCCAGAGCAACCCTTACAACACCAAAACCACACACTATTGCTAGAACCATGCACTGCTTCCAGAACTACCCAATGCTGCAAAAGCATCGCTGCAAGTTTTACTGTGTCTGTGCCTTAGCCGTTAAATTCAGGGAAATGCAGTGTCCACCACCTCACGTCAGAAAAGCTCAGAGGAGAAGTCGTCATCGCTTGAGAAGAGGAGAAAAGAGGTTGAAAGTGCAAAAATGAGGAAGGCAAGGGGTGGCTACTGTTAAAAAGGCCTGACGTGTAAGACACAATCTAAAGCAGCGTCTCATGTTGGATGTTATAAATTGTAACGTCTAAAAGCCACAAGACTTTCTAGATATTGGACGCTACCTCATCTAGCATCCTATATTAAACACATATGTAGACAACCCATATACTTGCAATGGGACCTTAAACCCTAAAATCAATTCAAAATCCTAAAAGTCTCTTAAATCAAATTCAAAACCCTAACCCTAGACCTAAACCCCAACATTAAACCCTAAAACTAACTCAAAACCCTAAAATCAACTCAAAATCCTAAAAGTCTCTTAAATCAAATTCAAAACCCTAACCTTAGACCTAAACCCTAGCATTAAACCCTAAAATTAACTTTAAACCCTAAAACTAACCAAAATCAAATTCAAAATCCTAAACTTAATTCAAGAATTAATCCAAAACCCTAGAATTGATTCTGTGACCATGCCGGTGGAACCCTGCACGACTCTCCTTACCGGTGCATGGAAGCACACGAGGAGTCCCGATACGGTCACGGTGAAGATGGTGAATCCAGAGAAGAAGACTAGACTTGGAAACAACATGGAAAGATAAGAAATGATAAGGAAAGGAGTCGCCACCTAGTCTTTTAATGGAAAGACGAGGAAAACCAACCACAGAAGAATACCAAAAAGAAAACAAGACGAAGAAAACAAATATGCTCCATGCCTAATGGATGTAGTGCACAAATCAATGCGAGCCAGAGAAAGGGTAAGGATTCTTGTTACGCATGGGGAAGGGGTTAGGCACCCCCATGCGCTCAAAGAACTCAGTCTTTCTAGGTTTCCTACTTACTAAATGGTTTATTGGGTGTGTGCTTGCTTATTCTAAATAGATATGCTAAAGATGACTGGAAAACATGCCAAATCAAATAGAAGAAAAGAATAAAATGAAAAAAAGATAATTTGAGGGATAAATGTAGGCATTGAGAATGCTGCTTTACTGTAGGCCCGTGAAAATAGAGAAAACTCTCGGAAAGCATCACGCAAATCAACGAAAATTTGAATAAATCCGAGAAAATTAAATTACGGAAAATAATCCACATTGGGGACAATGTCTGCATTGATAAGCTTGTTAATGTACGCCCTTGGGCGATGGAAGGCTAAATCAAATCAAAAACACGAAAATCAGAAGAAATCCGAGAAACGATGGAAAAATCAAGCTTGAAATGAGTTAGAAATGCATGCACGATGAAAGGAAGAAGGCATAAGAAAATATGCATGAAAAATAGCAACAAAATGCATGTGTGAATGTAAAAATGTAAATCCCAAGGGCTTTTGTGCAAAAAACCCAAATTCTGAATGCAAACTGAAATTCTGAGTCTAAATCATCAAAAATACATAGAAAAACACATTTCATGTAATTTTGAAGAAATCTAGGGTCAAATGTGCAAAACTGTGCATTTTTAATCAAATTGAAGATTCCTAGGGGTCAAAATGCAATTTTGCCATTAAAACATGCATTTAATGCAATTCTATGGAAATTCAGGGTAAAACATGCAAGAAAAAGAGTCCATGATTGAAAACAGAAAGTTATAGGGACAATTTAGTAGTTTTACCCTAGAAACATGCATTCAGTGTGAAATCAATAAAGTTCAAGGGCTAAAATGCAATTTAAGTCACATTTGTGCAAATATTTGAATTCTGAGGGTTTAATTTGCAATTTTAACAAAGAAATATGCATTCAAAATTATTTTCATGAAATTTAGGGGTTTAAATGCAATATAAACAGAGAAATATGCATTCAGAATGATTTTCATGAAACTTAGGGTTTTAAATGCAAAAACACTAGACTTTAATGCATGAAAAGCAAATCAGGGGGACTTTCATCAAACTTTTTAGCCTAAAAAACATTATTAAGAAATCTCAGGGGGCACAGTGAAATATTTTCAATTCAAACTTTATTCAAACGATTTAAAAAAAATGTGTAGGGACCTAATAGTAAGGAAAAGGACCTATTTGTAAGAAAATAAGGACCTTAATGTAACAAAACAAAAGTTTCAGAAATTTAATCAAAGAAAACTTATTTTTAAATTATTTAAAAGGAAGAAGAATTGACGGCTACCAGCGACGGAACTCCGCCGTCAATGACCGCCAGGGATGCTCCTCTGGAGCATCCCAAAGCCTGATCGGAGATCAGGAGGCACAATGAGCATGAGGAGAAGAGAAGGAGAGGATCTGAAGGTCTGGATCTAGGATTCAATGGCTGGAGTGGGCTACCCGTCCCCCTCGCCATCGGGGCACTCCGGTGATGGCGCCGATGAAGAAGGAGGCTGCTGGAGGGTCGCGGCACATTGCTTAGTGATCTAGGAGGCTTGGCGGTGTTGTGAGGATCATTCCCCTTCCATCAGGGACCAAAATGGAGGAAGATCACGCGATGTTGGGTTCCGCCTGCCGTCGCCGTAGTCTTCTCTGGTGAGCTTGGTTGCAGGAGTGATCCAGGGCTCGTGGCTTGGCTCTAAAGGCTCCAGAGCGCTGGGGGCGTGCCGTGGAATGTTCCTAGAGGCTTGGAGAGGCACGACGATGCAGGTGGCGTGCGTCCCTTTGCTATTTATAGTCTTCTTCCCTGACGACGGCGAGACGTCGTGATTCCGGAGAGCTTCTGGTGGAGGCTTTCACAGCGACTGGAGTGGGGTTTTGATGGGTGGAGAAGCAAGAGGGAGGTATGTGAAGGAGGATCCAAAGCTCTAGGGCTCAAATCAACCAGTGGATTCGTGCCCCCACCTAGGCCACTAAAAAATTGCTCCGGCAATGCCTGAGAGCTTGATTCCGATGAGAGGAGACCTCTGGCTCTACTGGAATCGGTCAAGGGAGAAAGAGGGAGACCTAGGAGAGCATTTTTAACATGAATTGAAGTCAGTGGAAGGCATATTTGGACTGGTAGTGAAGTTGATCGCCGGAGCTCACCAGAGGCCGCCGGAGCTCACCAGAGACGACTGAAAACTCTGAATTCTCTCCTCCACGAGCTTCCTCCTTGCTCTAGGATCACTTTGGTAGCTCTGATTGGGAGAAGAAGCTTTGGGAAGCTCTTCACTCAAATTTCCAAAAGTCCCCTTTTCACTTGCAAATGGGGCTATTTATAGGCTTCCAAATGGCTTGGTTGGTTGTTATGGTTTGAGTGGAAGGTGGTTAAGGTGGTTAAGAAGAGGTGGGAAGTGGTTAAGGTGGTTGGAATGTAGTGGGAAGTGGTTAAGGTGGTTAAGAAGTGGTGGGAAGTGGTTAAGGTGGTTGGAGTGAATTGGGAAGTGGTTAAGAAGAGGTGGGAAGTGGTTAAGTTTGTTGGGGTTTGACTTATGGTTTAGGGTTTGACTTATGATTTAGTGTTTGAATTTAATTTAGGTCTTAACCTAGGGTTTGACTGTTTAGATGTCATGATTGTGTGTTTTCTTCCCCTTTTTGTATTTGCCATGATTAGGAGAGTAGAGACATGTTTGCGTTCCTATTTGGTTAAAATAAAATACACAAACTCAGATAAACAAATAATAAGGCATAACTAGAGACAAATGCTCACAATTCCCCATGGTTTAATAAAACGCAAGTAAAAGACACAAAAGCATATCACATGATTGATCATATAGGGCATGTGCGTTTGCCTTTTTTTTGCAGCTCCATTTATTTCGCTTGTGGTTAGCCATGGCCCTGCAGACCCACAAGCCTTCGGTTATTGTTTTGAAGGGGGATCCACATTCAAATCCTCCTTCTCTCACTTTGACTACTTCTTCTTCCATCTGTGCGTCCCTATTTGGGAATCATAGAGGATCCTTATCTCCCCTTCTGGGACGGTGGAAGACACAAGCCGATCTAGGGCTCGTCACCAGGTCGATTGTGGTGACTACCACGTAGGTTCCAGAAGTTTTGCCACCTGCACCCTATCTCTCGGGCTTTCCTGTTTCAGGAGTTCAACCAGCTACGGTTGCATCTCTTTTAGAGGCCATTCCAGTTTCGCTCTTGCCTTTTAACCTATCTTTTGATGGGTCTTCGGCCACACAGGCTTAATACTTGAAAACTTTGGCCCAAGGGTTTGAGTGCATGGCCCTTTCTCTTAATCATGTTGAGAGTCCTCCTCTTTCGACCTTTGAGGTTCCAGTGCAGACCACTATAGCATTGCGGGCTCACCCCACTACACTATCTCCCATAACATCGCCCCAACATCACATTACTCTGGCAATGGGGGAGTTATCTCTACCTCCTGCACCACAACTGCATTTGTCACAGCATGCATTACAGTCACCTAAGAACCAACTCATTAGTTGTGAGAGAGTACAACATTTCTCGAGTCCGTCGCTCGGAGCTGTATCGGTGTCGCAGCTGTTGCTCTCGCGCTCAACACCACACACAACACAGCATACTCAGAACCCACCTCATCATCAAGATCAGGTCCCAACATGTAGGTCATCACTGCACACTAGGTGCACACCTTCCACTGTCCAGCCAGTGCATCACATCACATTGGCTCAACAAGGACAACAACCTAAGGAGAAACGAGGCCGTCACATTGAAAGTGACTACACTCCACTGGGCGAGTCGCTGAGCGTTGTTTTTCCTCGTATTGTGTCGTTTCTTGAGACTCTTGGATCTGCGTCCCCCACCAACTCCACTCCCTCAGTGGTACGACGTGAACGTATACTGCGATTATCACCGAGCCCTGGGGCACTCGACGAATAATTGCCACACCCTACGGGATGCCGTTCAGACTTTGATTGACAGTGGGACCTTTGTTGTTGGCACAGTACCCACATCCATGTCTCCATCCTCACCAGCATCTAGGTCAGCACACATTACACATCCACACACCACCGTTGAGCTGACATGTCATGTTGTGTCAGTTCAGCAAGGGCAGCAACAACGGAAAAGGCGGCCTCGCCGTAGGGAAAGTGACTTCACCCCACTTGGGGATTCGTTGAGCGACATCTTTCCTAAAGTTGCGCCATTCCTGCAGCTACCGGTGGTTTGTCCACCACCGAACCCACTTCTTAGGTGGTATAAGACGAATTAGTTCTGCCAATTCCATCGCACCCATAGACATTCGACAAATAAGTGTTTTACTCTTCGGAATGCTGTCCAGGATTTGATTGACAATGGGGACATTGTCGTCAACACACAGGAGGTATCACACACATACACCTGCACACACACCTGCACACACATGTGCACACCCTAGAATAGCCAACCTTACCGTGTCTAAGCCGGCGAGCTCCGAGGATACTGGAACTTCAGGGGTTTATCCTCTCTCTCCCAGTTCTTTCTCGGGGAATCCATCGGGCCTCATTTGTTTAGTTTGTCCTCTCTCAGCTTCTGTCTGGCAGCACACATGTATGTTGCTCTTGTTCTTGTTCCTCATTGCCTAGTTTGTCCTCTTGTCTTTTCTCAGTTCTGTTCGGCAACACTCATGTGTGCCACTCCTGTTCTTGTTCCTCTGTGGGGGGTCTAACCTAAAGTTTGTTAGTTTGCCATGCATCGATCTAACCCAGCACGTGCAAATACCCTGGATCAAGTAGGAGACAACCGTCACAGCAAATATCAACTCCAACAGAGATACAGTTTTGTTGTCACCAGTAGATTCAGCATTCACAGTGACAGTCTCAGTTTCAATAATGGTTTTGGTAGCTTCGGTTACACTTGCCTTGATTCCAGTGTCCAGTGGCACTACTAGGAGTTACTATGAGCCCCAATGGCATCGACAAAACAACGACAACAAGGACTGGAGCTGTATCTTTTTTCCTTTTCTTCCTTTGTCTTTCTTTTTGCATCACCATATACCAAAACACAAAAAAAAAAAAAAAAAGCACAAAAGTTGAAAAAGAAGAAAAACACAAAACAGAAAATATCAAGAGCGATTGAAAATAATAGTTTGCTTGTCATTAACATTCTCCCTGATGATGAAAATTGGGAAAGCTCGCCTAAGTCAGAATGAATTATCCCTCCTCAGTTGTCATTACTTAGACAACCAAGTTAGCAAGAGAGCCACCAAACACCAAAGTCGGGCGAAATGCCCAAACTCCGCAAGGATCCTTCACCTCCAAGAGGGAGATAAAATGTTAGGGGTGACTGAGAGTGTGAGCTAGAAAAGAAAACATACATTCGCAAGGGCATAAAAGAATAGGGAAGACAGAAAGCGAAGACAGAAGTCAACCCAAGAGTGAGAGGTGTGCGTTGTAGCTCTACCCTTACCATACCTTGGAGAGGAGTTGGAGTATGCGTTCAGTAAAATCAGACCTTTGAGGGATTGACCCACCCTCTTCCAATAAAGGCCTCCTGAATAGATCATGCATTTATTACCTCCATGTCAAGGTTAGAGTGAAACTACACGTCTATGAGGGAGTAAAAGAAAAGACAATGGTATCGAAAAGAAAAAGCAGGTGTAGGACATTAAAGAGTCTAGCATGGAGCCAGGTCCATTACAATACCTTACAGTGAGTTCGAATGCCACCACTACCTATCGAGAGCCACCAATGACTTGCAAATCTCTGTAGTGTCAACTGAGTCGAAGGTGTCATCCTCCTCTAACTAGCGTACAGCTTTCCAACCTAACTGAGGGCAAACAAACAGTTGAACTAAACAAGCAAACGATCCAAATAATGAACTCATTGAACAAGCAAAGCAATAAATGTAGATAACAAGCAACTAAAATCACAAGGCATACATTTCTTGATCAAACAAAGAGGTCACTCTTAAATAATTAAATTGCTCACAATAATAGAGTCTACCACAATAATCATAATCATCACAATTTTGCTTGGGTGAATTCTTTTTGTTTGCATATGGATTTGTTCAATAGGATTTTTGCCAAGTGCTTTTAGCCAGGGACATTTCAACTGCTCAGTGGTCAAAGTGCATGTACAGTAAGGACACCAGTTAGTGGACAAACTACATGGACTTGCCGAATTAGCAGTGTGATAGCAATTCCTCTGCAACAGTTCAGGTGTGGTAAACATTATTTGGAGAATGCCTGAGGTTAACACAGCCAAGTACATGTTTGCAGCCAGAGCACAATGACACAATAAGTAGCAGGACAGAGAATAGCCAGCTTAAGAAAGACTACGATGTATCACATTACTTCTTGCCATCGGAGTATAGCTTTAGACAGTGGATGAATATACATGTCTCTAGTTAGTGAACAAATGTGTCTCTAGCCTCAACCAAAATCAGCCTCGATCACTTCAGTGATTCAAAGTACAGCTACAGTCACAGCCTAATCCTCAAGTCTTTACATCCTCGACTGGTGCCCAACACTTCCCAGGGTAGCCTGACTCGATGCCAGAGGCATCCATTTTGCGTTGGTATCTCCTAATCTGACTTATGTTTTCATTGAGCATCATTCACCTTTTTATGCTAGGGGCATGTCAGTTGCTTTCTAGCTGGGCTCACACAATCTGTTACTTGGTTCATCAAGGGCAAGTCAGTTGTTCTCTGATCAGGACCTACACATCAAGTGATTAGCGGAGACAACAACATGACTGTGGACTCTACGTAGCAATCCAAAATTTGGCGAATACAATCAGGAGAATGTCCTATAGTAGCGCGGCCAAATACAGAGCTATCAAAACACCACAGTTGAACAGAACACACCCCAAACATACCAATCAGAGGCAGACTACAATCCCAATCAAAGGCCTTTATCAAGTTGACATGATTCCTTTTGTCTTCCAAGTACAATACAGGATGGCATGTGGGTATACATACTTCCAGTCACTTGATGAATGTATCACTTGCTTCAACTAGTGATGGCCTCAAGTACTCCAATGGTTCAAGGAACATCTATAGTTACAGTCTGGCTTCCAAGACCCCATACCCTCAAGTGATGTCCAACCAGTCCAATACTAGGGGCACGTCAGCTACTCTTTGGTGAAGAGTCACATATCATGTGCCTGACAAAACACCAGCGATAGTATAATTGAACCAGAATCTTCGACTAGGGGCATGTTAGCTGCTCTTTGGTCGAAGGTCACGTATCAGGCGCCTAACAGAACATCAACTTACTATGTAATTGAACTAGAGCCTTCGACCAGGGGCATGTAAGCTACTTTGTAAAAAGGAGGATTGTTTTGAGAACTCTTGGTGCGAATTATCTTCCAAATGATGGTCTATGCACCTTCTTATAGAGAAATGACGTTCATTACATAATGGCTCCTACAAAATGACAACTATAGCAGGGCACTATGGTAAGTCAAGCATTAGATCTGAGGCATCATTGGCATGTCACAAACACTCTGAATTTGCGATAGCATTTGGCATAGACAACAAATCCTCAATTGCTTCAACTGACATTCCCCACAGCGACGACGATCTAGGGTGCACTGGTACTTGAATAAGATCCCCTTAGCAAATCCTTTTGGCTAAATAGACGGTCGGGCCCCTCTTGCCTTTGAATTCTGATCCTGTCAGATAGATTCAAGGCATCCCTTTTCCATCTTTTTTCCAGACTACCAGTCGGAGTCTAGATGGTCCCATCCCAAGTTTGATCCATTCAGACGAATCTCAGTGCCACCCCTCTTGTCTTTGAATTCTGATCCTGACAGATGGATTCAAGGCCTTCCTTTTCCATCTTTTTTCTAGACTACAATCGGAGTTTAGATGGTCCCATCACAGGTTCAATCCGTTCGGACAAATCTCGGTGCCACCCCTCTTGCCTTTGAATTTCGATCCTGATAGATGGATTCAAGGCCTCCCTTTTCCATCTTTTTTCAAGACTACCAGTCGGAGTCTAGATGGTCCCATCCTAGGTTTGATTCGTTTGGAAGAATCTCAGTGCCACCCCTCTTGCCATTGAATTCAGATCCTGACAGACGGATTCAAGGCCTCCTTTTTCCATCTTTTTCTAGACTACCGGTCGGAGTCTAGATGGTCCCATCCCAGATTCGATCCATTAGAAAGAATCTCGGTGCCACCCCTCTCGCCTTTGAATTCTGATCTTGACAGACGGATTCAAGGCCTCCCTTTTCCATCTTCTTCTAGACTACCGGTCAAAATCTAGATGATTCCATCCCAAGTTCGATCCGTTCGGACGAATCTCGATGCCACCCCTCTCGCCTTTGTATTTCGATCCTGTCAGATGGATTCAAGGCCTCCCTTTTCCATCTTTTTCTAGACTACCAGTCAATGTTTAGATGGTCCCATCATAGGTTCGATCCGTTTGGACGAATCTCGGTGCCACCCCTCTTGCCTTTGAATTCCTATCCTGTCAGATGGATTCAAGGCCTCCCTTTTCCATCTTTTTTCTAGACTACCGGTCAGAGTCTAGATGCTCCCATCTCAGGTTTGATCCATTCAGACGAATCTTGGTGCCACCCCTCATGCCTTTGAATTTTGATCCTGACAGACGGATTCAAGGCCTCCCTTTTCCATTTTTTTGAGACTACCGGTTGGAGTCTAGATGCTCCCATCCTAGGTTCGATTCGTTCGGACGAATCTCGATGCCACCCTATTGCCTTTGAATTACATTCCTGACAGACAGATTCAAGGCCTCCCTTTTCCATCTTTTTTTAGACTACCAGTTGGAGTCTAGATGGTCCCATCCCAGGTTTGATCTGTTCAGACGAATCTCAGTGCCACCCTCTTGCCTTTGAATTCCGATCCTGACAAATGGATTGAAGGCCTCCCTTTTCCATCTTTTTTTCTAGACTATCGGTCGAAGTCTAGATGGTCCCATCCCAGGTTCAATCCGTTCGGACGAATCTCGGTGCCACCCCTCTTGCCTTTGAATTTCTATCCTGTCAGACGGATTCAAGGCCTCCCTTTTCCATCTTTTTCTAGACTACTGGTCGGAGTCTAGATGGTCCTATCCCAGGTTCGATCTGTTCGAATGAATCTCGGTGCAACTCCTCTTGCCTTTGAATTTTGTTCCTGACAAATGGATTCAAGGCCTCCCTTTTCCATCTTTTTTCTAGACTACCGATTGGAGTCTAGATGGCCATCCCAGGTTTGATCCATTCAGATGAATTTCAGTGCCACCCCTTTTGCCTTTGAATTCCGTTCCTGACAGACATATTCAAGACCTTCCTTTTCCATCTTTTTCTAGACTACTGGTCGGAGTCTAGATGGTCCAATCCCAGGTTCGATCTGATAGGACGAATCTCGGTGCCACCCCTCTTGCCTTTGAATTCTGATCGTGACAGACGGATTCAAAGCCTCCATTTTCCATATTTTTTCTATACTACCAGTCGAAGTCTAGATGGATTCCCACTCGCCTTGTTCCTTTTTCCCCTTTTGGGCTGGTAGCCTGAACTACCCGGATCACTTCCTTGACCAGTCACTTTTCGATCGGCAAGCACCATGAGTCTTGTCCAGCGTTTTTTTTGACAAGTGTGATAACCAGTCATGTCCTTTAGGAGTTGATTGGTCGTCAACTTGTCAGCATTTGTCATTAATGTTAGTTTCATGATTTCGGCTTTGTCTGTGGCGTTCTGGGTGGCAGGTCATGACTTTTGGTGCTTTCACCAACCGATAGCTAGCCGCTAGTAGCTAACTCTTTCTTGCAGATTCGGGCAAGGCATCTTCGTCAACTCTGAGCAACAATGTCCTCCTCCTGTTCTCTTTTCCTCGTAAGAAGAGGCCAAGTGTCTTTGTTAACCCTGAGCATCGGTCTCTGTTCCATTCGTCTTTCGACCTCGCTTACGGAGGGGCATCAGTAGACACCCCATATACTTGCAATGGGACCTTAAACCCTAAAATCAACTCAAAATCCTAAAAGTCTCTTAAATCAAATTCAAAACCCTATCCCTAGACCTAAACCCCAGCATTAAACCCTAAAACTAAGTCAAAACCCTAAAATCAACTCAAAATCCTAAAAGTCTCTTAAATCAAATTCAAAACCCTAACACTAGACCTAAACTTGAGCATTAAAGCCTAAAATTGACTCTAAACCCTAAAACTAACCAAAATCAAATTCAAAATCCTAAACTTAATTCAATAATTAATCCAAAACCCAAGAATTGATTCAAAACTCTAAAATTAATTCAAAACATAATTCAAAACCCTAGATATAATCCAATACCCTAAATTAATTCAAAACATAATTTAAAATCCTAGAGTTAATCCAAAACCCTAGAATTGATTCAAAATCCTAAAATTAATTCAAATCAAACCCTAACAACCTATAACAACTTCCCACTTCACTTTAACTACCGTAACCACTTCTCACTTCACCTTAACTATCATAACCATTTCCCACTTCATATTAACTACCTTAACTACTTCTCACTCTAACCATAACAACCCATAACAACCTAACTAGCCATTGCAAGCCTATAAATACCCCCTATTTGCAAGAGAGAGAAAGGAGGGAAGAAAGGAGAGAGAAAAACTTGGAAAAATCCAAAAGGAGAGCCACCAAGCTATTTTCTCTCAACCAAAGCAACCAGACAGGTCCAAGATCAAAGAAGAAGCTCTAGGAGGGGAAGAATTCCAACTTCATGGCACCTCTGGCGAGCTCCAGTGAGCTCCAGTGACCTCCGGTGACCAACACCTCTATCCTCGCTGGTATACCCTCCACAGATCTCAATTTTCTTCCAAAGTAGTTTCCTAGATCTCCCTTTTCCTTCCCCAGTCGATTCCAGTAGTGCCAGAGTGTTTCCCTAACTAGAATCAAGGTTTCAGGCGTCATCGAAGCTGTTCTCTGGCGACGTAGGTGGGGGCATGAATCCAGTGATCGATTCGTGCCCCAAGGTGCTCAATCCTCTCCCCTTGATTCTCCTCTTGCTTCTCCACCCCTTAAGACGCCGTGGAACACCCGCTACCAGCCTCTAGAAGCCGCTCGTTGGAGTCACGATTCTTCACCTTCGCTAGGGAAGAAGGTGAACAGTAAGCCTCGAATCGTTGACTCCAGCCCCGTCGTGTCACTCTAGGCATCCAAAAACCTTCCACGATGGACCCCTAGTACTCCGGAGCAGCCAAGACTTCATTTCGTGCCTTGGATCGCTCCAACAGCCAAGATCGTCGGAGAAAGAGACGTCGACGGCAGGCAGGATCGGGAAGGAGGGGGATGATGCCATTCTCGCGTCTGAGCTAGGGGAAATCATCCTCTCAGCGTCCTCAAGCCTCCAGGAGACTCAGACCACTGCATAGCAGCCTCTAGAGCCACCTTCTTCCTCGGCGTCGTTGCCGGAGTTGCGTCGACGGTGAGGGAGGCGGGAGGAGGATTCCAGCCTTCAAGCCCCTGATCCAAACCGACGAATCTCTTCCTCTTCCTCTCCTCTTGCTCCTAGTGGAGCCTGATGCGTGATCAGGCATAGAGTTGCCCCGGAAGGGCATCCCAGGCGGTCGTCGATGGCGGAGTTCCGTCGCTGGCGACCGTCATTTCTTTTTTCTTTAAAAAATAAAAAATAGTTTTCTTTTGAATAAATTTTTGAGCTTTTCTTTTTCTTACAAATAGGTCCTTTTTTTCTTACATTTAGGCCCCTGCACAGAATTTTTAATCATTTTAATAGTGTTTGCTTTGAAATATTGCAATGTGACCCCTAAGCTTTCTTATTAATGTTTTCCATGCTTTAAAATTTGGTATAAGCCCTTTGAGTTTCTTTTCATACATTTAAGTCCAGCATTTTTGCATAAGAAACCCTAAGCTTTACTAAATAGTTCTGAATGCATGTTTTTCTATCAAAATTGCAAATTAAACCCTGAGAATTCAAATATTTACTCAAATGTGTTCAGAATTGCATTTTAGACTTTGAACTTCACTGATTTCACACTGAATGCATATTTTCTAGGGTAAAATTACAAAATAGTCCCTGAACTTCCTGTTTTCAAACATAAACTCTTTTTCTTGCACCTTTAACCCTGAATTGCTTTAGAATTGCATTAAACACATGTTTTACTAGCGGAATTGCATATTGAACCCAAGGAATCTTGAATTTGACCAAAAATGACAGTTTTACACATTTGACCCCAGATTTCTTCAAAATTACATAAAATGTGTTTTCCTATGTATTTTTGATGGTTTAGCCTCATAATTTCAGTTTTCATTCAGAATTTGTGAATTTTGCATAAAAGCCCTTGGAATTTACATTTTTACACTCACACATGCGTTTTGTACATTTTGTTGCTATTCTTCTTGCATATTTTCTCATGCTTTCTTCCCTACATCGTGCATGCATTTCTAACTCATTTCAAACTTGGTTTTCCCATCGTTTCCTGGATTTCTTCCGACTTGCATAATTTTGATTTGATTTGGTTTTCCATCGCTTGAGGGCATACATTAACAAGCTTGACAATGCCGACATTGACCCGAATAATGATTATTTTCTCCAATTTGATTTTCTCGGATTTCTTCGAGTTTCACTGATTTACGTGTTTATGAGTATTCTCAATTTTCCTCATCGTACAGTAAAGCGGCATTTTCAATGCCTACATTGTCCCTCAGATTAACATTTTTCCTTTTATTCATTTCTTCTCTTTGATTTGGCATGTTTTCGCAGTCATCTTTAGCATGTGCATTCAGAATAGGCAAGCATACACACAATAGACCACTAGCAAGTAGGAAACCTAGAAAGACCGATTTCTTTGGGTGCATGGGGTGCCTAACCCCTTCCCCATACGTAACAAGAATCCTTACTCTTTCTCTGGCTTGCATTGATTTGTGCACTACATCCATTAGGCACGGAGGATGCATATGTTTTCTTTGCATTGGTTTCTTTTGAATTTTTCCTTTGTGTTTGGTTTTCCTCATCTTTCCATTAAAAGGCTAGGTGGTGACTCCTTTCCTTATCCTTTTCTTATCTTTCCTTTGTGTTTCCGAGCCTAGTCTTCTTCTCCGGATTCACCATCTTCGTCGTGACTGTATCGGGACTCCTCGTGTGCTTCCATGCACCATAGGAGAGCCGTGCAGGGTTCTACCGGCATGGTCACACATAAGATGAGGCGTTCAACGCTTTTAATGCAGATTAAAAGCAACCACATTGGAATTCATGTGTTTTTCAACCATGACTTAACATAGCTAGTGTAACTAACAAAGAGGAGGTCACCCCCTTTATCTGAAACCCAGGAACATCATGGACCTTTGTCTTTCTAATTTACTTGTCATAGGACAACGGTCCCTATGGAGGGTATAAGTTACACTCGATGAAAAAGTACCTAACTATGACGAACTGCATTCATGTGTCAATCCACTCTAGATAGTGAGTCAAATTCCTGAGCCATCCCAGTATATAATTCAAAGTAGGTGATGATGGATGAACCTCACTATTCAGGGTCATGCGTTGCATGTCAAAACTTCCATTCTTGCATTTTCGCTAGCATGCATCCATGCAAAGCATATTACATTGCATCATATTACATTTTGAGTAATCGTCTAAGTTGACCATCTCCAACCTTGCCAACCTTCCTTAGACTTCCTCACCTAAGTGCCGGTTGCCTTTTCAAATATCTTTTAGGATTTCCTCGCTAGAGTATGGGTTATTCTCCTTTAAACTTCGTTGCCCATGTGTCAGTTGTCTCTTCTAATATCTTTTAGGCTTTCCTCGCTAGAGTGGTGATTATTCTCCTTTAGACTTTTTTGCTCAAGTGCTAGTTGTCTCTTCCAATACCTTTTAGGATTTCCGTGCCAGAGTACCAGTTATCCTCTTTAGATTTCCTCGCCCAAGTGTTGGTCATCACTTTCAATGTCTTTCAGGTTTTCCCCACCTGACTGTTGGTTGTCTCTTCCAATACCTTTTAGGATTTCCTTGCCAATGCACCAGTTATCCTCTTTAAACTTACTCACCCATGTACTAGTTGTCTCTTCCAATATCTTTTAGGATTTCCTCGTCCAAGTGCCGGTTATCCTTTTTAGACTTTCACACTAGAGTGTCAGTTGTCTTTTTAATTTCTCTTTTAGGATTTCCTCGCCCAAGTGCCAGTTATCCTCTTTAGACTTCCTTGCCCAAGTGTCAGTTGTCTTGCATCCTTTATTGTGACCTCCTTAGGTAATCTCTGATGCCGTGTCTTTAGTTTGACCCCCTTTGGCAATCCTTGAGGCTGTATCTTTTAATTTGACCCCCTTAGGCCACCCTTATGGCTTGGTCTTTTTTTAGTTTGAACCCCTTAAACAATCCTTATGGCCATGTTTATTAATTTGACCCCCTTAAGCAATCCCTAAGGCTATGTCTTTTAGTTTAACCCTCTTAGGTGATCCTAAGGTTATGCCTTTTAGTTTGACTCCCTTAGGCAATCTTTAAGATCGTGCCTTTTAGTTTGACACCCTCAAGCAACCCTTGAGGTTGTGTCTTTTAGTTTGACTCCTTTAGGTAACCCTTGAGGCCTTGTTTTTTAGTTTGACCCCCTTAGGCAACCCCTAAGGCCGCATCTTTTAATTTGACCCCATTTGGCAACCTCTAAGGTCATGTCTTTTAGTTTGACTCTCTTAGGCAACCCCTAAGGCTGCGTCTTTTAATTTGGCCCTCTTAGGCAATCTCTGAGGTTGTGTCTTTTAGTTTAACCCCCTTAGGCAACCCCTAAGGCCGTATCTTTTAGTTTGACCCCCTTAGGAAATCCCTAAGGCCACGTCTTTTATTTTGACCCCCTTAGGCAACCCCTAAGGTCGCATCTTTTAGTTTGACCCCTTTAGGCGATCCCTAAGGCTGTGTCTTTTTGTTTAACCCCCTTAGGCAATCCCTAAGACCATGTCTTTTATTTTGACCCCCTTAGGTAATCCCTAAGGCCGTGTCATTTCTATGATCCCCTTAGGCAACTCCTAAGGTTGAGTCTTCCTTTATGACCTCCTTAGGCAACTCTTGAGGCCAAGTCTTCTTTTATGACCCCCTTAGGCAATCCTTGTGGTCGAGTTTTCCTTTATGACCCCCTTAAGCAACCCTTGAGGCCTAATCTTCCTTAATGACCCCCTTAGAGAACTCCTGAGGCTGAGTCTTCTTTTATGACCCCCTTAGGCAACCTTTGAGGCCAAGTCTTCCTTTTATGACTCCCTTAGGCACCCTTTGAGGCTGAGTTTTATTTTTGTGATCCCCTTAGGTAACCTTGAGACCGAGTCTTCCTTTATGACCCCTTTAGGCAATCCCTAAAGCCAAGTCTTCCTTTTATACCCCATTAGGAAACCTTTAAGGCTTAGTCTTCCTTTTATGACTCCCTTAGGCAACCCCTGAAGTCGAGTCCTTTCTTTATGACCCCCTTAGGCAATCCTTAAGGCCACATTTTTAATTTGACCCCCTTAAGTAACTCCTAAGGCTGCGTCTTTTAGTTTGACCCCCTTAAGCAATCACTGAGCCTGTGTCTTATACTTTGACTCCTGTAGGCAACTCTTGAGGCTGTGTCTTTTACTTTGACTCCCTTAGGTAATTTTTGAGGCTGTGTCCCTTAGTTCGACCTCCTTAGGCAATCTCTGAGGTCATGTCTTTTAGTTTGTCCCCCTTAGGCAACTCTTGAGGCTGTGTCTTTAGTTTGACCCTCTTAGACAATCTCTAAGGCTGTGTCCTTTAGTTTGACTCCCTTAGGCAACCCTTATGGCTGTGTCCTTCTTTTTACCCCTTTAGGCAACCTTAAGGTCGTGTCTCTCAAATCTAGTTTCCTTGAGTATTGGATCTTTTATCCAACTCGATCATTATTCATATCAAATTTCCCAAATGTTGGATCTTTTATTCAGTTAATTAAGATCAAATTCCTCGAGTGTTGGATCTCTTATCCAACTTGATCCTTTATTCAGATCAAAATCTATAATGACCTCCAAGTCGCTACCACTAAGGCTAACTACAAATTTCCATTTAATTATTTGTTTTATCTTTATTATTAACCAACAAATTACAAAATAATGTAGCTAAGGCTAAGTACTCTAAATAATAAAATAAACCACTAAACAACATAAATAAAACTAAACTAACACTCACCTGGATCCCTGATGTGTGGCAGTGTGACTCCTCCTATATGCACTAATAACCAACAGCTACTATCCTGAACCTGCCAAAACACACAAAACAAAGCACACATGAGTGACTACTCAATGGTCACCCAACATGTACTCCACCTACAACTCGGCAAAGTATGCTGAGGACTACCAAGCATAGACATCACACTTGGATGCCACCAAACAAAAAGCACAAGCACACAAGCACTGACGTCTCTCCTGGATGCCACAACACGAAACCAGGCAGTCTACCACTGCCTGGTAGGCCACAAAATCATAAAACCATGCCTTTAAAACCATTCTTTTCTTTTCCTTTTTAAAATCATGTGTATGCTCTTTCAAAATCTTTTATGCACGCTCTAGATGGCCACTCTTGCCAAGTTAAGCCCAAAAACTACACCAAAGCACAACTACAGAGCCTCTGCTCTACACAATATGGTTCCCTCTAGACCCAAGCACAACACCAAGCCAAGGAACTTTTTCTCCGAAACCACGGAGCCATCGCTCCTAAAACAACAAAGCCACCCCTCCCAAAACACTACTCCTCAATAGGCACCAAAGCCACGGTCTCCTCTAGGCCCAAAGCTTGATTTCTTGAACCAGAACTCCACACAAAAACACAAGCACAAATAGTGTGTCGAACTGTTCGGTGCCAAGCAAACAACACTGGCCACACGCAGTCCATCGAAGTGCGAACAACGATGTTTGCACTGCCACGGTGAAGCCACCATGTGCAGGAGCGATCACCATCTCGCAATGCTCCCTCCCAAAGAACCCTTAACAAAGCCAACCCCTCCTGGGAAGGCGGTCTTAATCTCTCAGGACGCAACCAATTACGGGGCACATGTCCCACCTGCACTGGCCCTCACAGGGTATGTCTCCTCACGGTGCCTTCCACAGGGTGCTCAAGAGGGAGTCTCATACCCCTACTTGCCTCTCTCTCTTACGGCTAGCTTCTGTCTTCGACTTTTGTCCCCTTATTTCTTTTGTACCCTTGTGGATATGTTTATTTTTCTACTTTGGATCACACTCATGCTCGCTCCTAACATTTTATCTCCCTTTAGAGGTGTAAGTCTTTAGGGAGTTTGGACATTTCACCTAACCATGGTTGGGTAGTGGCTCCCTCGCTCGCTAGAAGGTCTAGGTAGTATCGACTGAAGAGGTGTAGCCCTTTCTCAAACAAGCTAGCTATTCCGATTTTCATCATCGGGCTATGATGCTGATGCACTTATGCATGGATGCATGTTTTTTTTCATGTGCTTTTTGGTGCAATGTGTGTGTAACGAGTGCGAAAAGGAAAAAAACATGAGTACGAGATGAAGCAAAATGTGTGAATAGAAAGAATAAAGCATGTGCAAATGCAGTTGGACAACTTTGCAAGGCAAGGATACTGCTCCCCATTATTGGTAGTACTTCTTTAGGTAACACGAATTGACTAGCTTTGATTGCTTATTGTGGTCCATGTCTTCAAGGATTATCGCTCTCCTAGAGGACACTTGTTTGATGATATAAGGGCAGGGCCAATTGGGCTTGAATTTGCCACAAGTGTCAAGGAGATGGATGGCCCATAAGACCAAGTCTTCGGGCGCAAAGCTCCTGGGACAAACCTTTTTCTGGTAGGATCTTGCCATCCTCCATTGATAACACTGGGCATGATGCAGGGCTTGCAGTCGATGTTCATCGATCAAGTTCAACTGCGCGAAACGATTGCTCAACCATTCAGCTTCATCTAGTTCTGCTTCTTTCATGATCCTTAAGGAAGGGATTTCCACCTCAAGCAGTGGACCTCAACCTCGGTCCCGCGAACGACAGTCAAGGAGTGTCATAACTCCAAGACCCAATGAACACTTGCTTCAGTCTGTTGATCCCCAACGCAAACAGAAAACACTGGAAAAACTCTTTCCAAATCATTTTCAAATTTGTACTTTCCACTTTCCAAAACTCTTTTTTTGGAAAACCATTTCAGAAACCATTTAATATCTTTTAAAACTCAAGGAACACTATGCCCAACAATGGCATGAAAACCGAAGGTCGAGAAATCACAAACAAAACACCACCTTGATAGCGCTCCTATCAGGCCCAGACAAATACACCTTGGGAGCATCTAGGTTCACAAGCGCCACACTCAACCCACGACCACAACCCAAGAAAACACCAACAAAAGCATCCTATAAGTGTAATATCTAACCCAGTATAGGAAGGTCGCGTGTAGGACACGCGGTAGGGACGTATAGTAGGGACGTGCGTATGACATGTGCGGGTTTTCTAGGAGATTTTCCAGAATGATGTAAGCATGTACCTATGTATTTGTATTAAAAGTGATTAATGGAATATGGGTTTCAATGCTTGATTGTGCTCTCTTTTACTTGGTGTTTATCCTTGGGCTTTGTATGCCTACGTATGTTGGTATCCCATATAGTATACATACGAGTATACTTGCACAGTGAGTGCACAGTTAACCGTCACCCAACACTGTGCTCCCATAAGCTGCCATCACCGCCTTCCTCCCACACCCTGCAAACGGCGCTGCCCGAATCTCACCATGCCTTGCCAGCAATTACTGGCAATCAAAAAATGACGATGGGCCAGTTGAAATAAAGGGGAAGAGAAGAGTTCGTGCTGGAGAGAAAGATGAGAGAGCAGGCAACTTGAGAGGGGACTTGAGTAGGTGAGGGTCACCGACGATGTTGGTGAAGCCCTTAGAAGAGTTAAGGTCACTGGAAGGTCTAAGGTGATTGCTGGAGAAGGGAAGAAACACCGGCAACCCATCACAGAGTACGCTACCCAACCTTTCTCTTCTCTGCCTCATGTTTTCCATGCTTGATTATTGATGAATAATTAGATAAAAAGCATGAAAATGTGTAATTTAGCATGGAATCTAAGATTGGTGATGATCTAGGAAATTATTAGGATTTATGGAGGATTTTGCAATGATTTTTTGTATATTATGACTGTGACCAAGCCCGACCCAAGGGAGGGGTGGGGACGAGACCACAGCCATGCCAAGATGGCGAAGGCGCAAGGATAGGATAAAAGAAAAAAAGGAAAGGAGTCACCACCTAGTCTTTTAAGGGAAAGACGAGGAAAACCACAAAAATAGAAATGCCTGGAATGCAAATGCGAAGGCTGGATGTCTGCTAAGCAGATGATGGGTAAGGATTCCTATTACGCACGAGAAAGGTGTTAGGCACCCTCGTACGCCCGAGAAACTCGATCTTTCTAGTCCTATTGCTTGCTAAAGGTTAAATGAATGTTTGCAAAACCTGGATCATGCTCTAATCATGCTAATGTGTATGAATGTGACAAGACTAAATGAATGTGCAAGACGATGTGTGAAAACTGCAAAGAAATCCACATGAAATCATGAGAAAGTCGTGAAAATCAAAAAGGGAAAAAATAATCCGTGGTAGGGACAAATGTCGGCCCCTAGGCCTGTTAATGTATGCCCTGGGGTGATGAAATCCAAATCAAATCAAAAACATGAGATGTAGGATAAAAACTAGTCAAATCGGATAAAGGATGAGAAACTCTGAAGGTAGAGCGAATCAGAATCATGTAAAAGGTCATAAAAATCGAAAAGGAGAAAATAATCCGTAGTGGGGACAAATGTTGGCCCTCAGGCCTGTTACTATACGCCTTGGGGCGATGAAATCCAAATCAAAACAAAAACACGAGATGTAGGATCAAAACTAGTCAAATCGGATAAAGGATGAGAAACTCTGAAGGTAAAGTGAAGAAAGAAACCATGGATGAAAGACATGGGATGTCGGCTTGCTAAATAAGGATAAATGGGGGGGAAGATAAAAACTGCAAGGATAAGTGCCTAAATGTGCAAAAACTCTATAAAATGGCTTAGACATGGACAATGCAAGGCTAAATGCACAGAATGAGGTGT
>JAMKQA010027481.1:0-24501 GCA_024699735.1 Posidonia australis
TCTTCCAAATTTTATATTTCCATTTCGATTCTGTTCTTATGTATCAAATATTAGAAAGGAATTGTTTGTCAATTCCATTCTGCAATTCCATTACATACCAAACATAGAAATGAAATAAATCTATTCCATTCCATTTCATTCCAAATTCCATTCCAAAGTTCATTCCATTCCTATCTATTTTCATTCCAATGTACCAAACGTAGCATAAGTGTGCTTTAAGGTAATAAAGATGCTACCTTTGGGTCTTCTTAGTCTGTAATTGGTTCTATCCACATTTCTTTGGATTATAAGCTTAAAAAGCTAGAGGCAGTATGCATAATGTTTGACCTTCATGATTGTAAGGGATAATCTTGGTTGCAATTCTTACTAATTATTTTTTAATAATATTATTGAATCATGTTTGATAGATATTTAAATTGAATAATGTTTAAACAGTTCGATTCCAATATAATGAGAACCGATAGATACAGTTTAGTTCATAGCTCTTGTCAGAATCGAATCATTATGAATTGAACCAAACCGAATTGAATTGTGTGCACTCTTGATTTTATTATCTCTAATTTTTGTGTTTAGTTTTACAAGATAGGTATACTAAACTGTATCAAGAAAAATATGGTGATAACAATCTTTGTGAACACCCAACGTTTGATAAGAAACTTTAATTAGCGGCAAGTTTCAAAGGAAATGGACGTAGGTAATTCATCATGAAAGTAAAACCTAGGTGATCTTCATTTATACTACTCAGAAAAGTCAGCTATTAGTTCTTTTTTAACTTATTATGCACATTTTGGATATTCAATTCATTCTTCTTCCCCACTTGATTAAGATTTTTTTTGTTCTCAATTATCAAAGATGACAATTTCAATACGTTGAGAAATAAAGTAGGACATAAGACAAGAAATAAGGGATGAAATGTATGTTTTGAAGGACTAACTTGTAAGATAACGTTTTATATAGTTTTAAAATTTTTGATATGTATTTGTTATGTTAAATCCAATCTTATAATATAATGGTTATCTATTATAATATTGTAGACACCCCGATTTTGAAGTCACTTGGCAGCAGGCTCCTCCGGTTGATGCTCTGGTTGCAACCACCAAAATCCTAGCCCACTTAGGCCTGCACAAGCCCATTAGGCCCGCGCAAGCCCATTAAGCCCAATTAGACCCACTCTGACCTAATTAGAGGGTGAATGCAAATGTGAGAAGTCTAGGGGGTTTTGTGCAAAAAACCCAAATTCCGAGGAAAACTGAAGTTTTGAAGCCCAAGTCGTCAAAAATACATAAGAAAACACATTTTAAGCAAGAATGAAGAATTCTAGGGTCAAATGTGCATCCCTAGTTAAAATGAAGTTCTCTAGGGGTTAGAATGCAATTCTACCACTAAAACATGCATTTAAATCAATTCTACATAAAATCATGGTAAAAATGCAAGAAAAATGATTCAGAAAAGATCTAGGAAGTTTCAGGGGCAAAATGGTCATTTTACCATTGAAAACAGGCAATCAGAGTAAAACCAATGAAGTACAGGGGCTAAACTGCAAATTGCCCAGCAGAATAAAGCATCCAGAAGAATTTCAGTAAAGACAGAGGGTTAAAGTGCAATTTACCCTAAGAAAACATGCTTCAGAAAAGTTTTAAAAATAAGTTTAGGGGTTTAAATGCTATTAAACCATAAAAATCGACATTCTGGAAAGTTTATGCAAAGTCCACGGGTTTCAATGCAAATAAACCAAAGAAACGAACATTCTAGAAAGTTTCTACAAAGTCTAGGGGTTTAAATGCAAATAAACCAAAGAAATGAACATTCTAGAAAGTTTCTGCAAAATCCAGGGGTTTAAATGCAAATAAACCAGCAAAAAACATGTATTCTGGAACATTTAAAAGAATATAAGGGCTTCAATGTAATTATTACGGAAAGAATGAACTTCAGAAAGAATTTGAGAAAGATCAAGGGCCTCTATGCAATTTGTCTAAAGCAAAAGCATTTTAAAAGAACTGGATGGCCTTTATTAAAGTTTTAAACTTAGAAAACATTATTTTAAATGTTCAGGGTTCAAATTGCAAATGTCATAGAGAAAACTTGTTTTAAAAACATTCAGGGGCTAAATGTAATTTTTCAGGACTTAAATGTGATAAAAACATGCACTAATATGATAGGAATTAAAAGATGAACTCTTCAAGGGGCAAAATGCAAAATTCACAGGCAAAATAAAGAAATAAAAATTATTTTAAAACTTAAGGGACTGAAATGAAACATTTTAGGACCTAAATGTAAAAATAAAAAACTTAACTGAAAGGGCCATAAAAGGCCCATTCAAAGATCACCGGAGGTTGCCGGCGCTCCGCCGCCGGCGATCCTCTCCAGCAACCTCCTGGAGGTGATCCGGCGGTCGGAGGGGTGCGCGCAAGGCTGGGAAAGCTCCGGAGGGCCACGACGATCATCCTTGGGAGGTTAGGCAAGGCTGGGGAGGCCTGAGGCATCCCCCCACATCGCGCTCCGGTGAAGGGCTCTGAACGACGACAGAGAAGAGGACGGTGCGATGCGGCGGTGCTCTGGAGGCTGGAACGACGCGTAGAATGCGAGGAAAGCTCCAGGGAGCCACGGCGAGGCTTCGGAGGCAGCGGCGAGCTCTGAGGTGGCCAGGAGCGCCCCTCCCACCTTGACTCCGGTGACGACAGCAGCGGCTAGTCGTCGGGTGGCTGTGGAGGTCTGGGCAAGGGCACGGCAGCACGGGGGCGTTCTTGGGAGGTGCGCGGAGGTTCCTGGGTCATCGGTGCGGATTGAGCTGGCCTGGTGCGCTCAGGGGCATCTTCGACAGCAAACGGCGGCTGGCTACGGTGACGGCGACGGGGCTGGCTGAGCGTCGACGAGGCTTCTCTGGAGCGGAGGGAGACCAGAGGAGGAGGAAGAAGAGGGGGAAAGGAAGGAGAGGCCCGCGGGGGGCCCTGCCTGAGGTCAGGAGGCTCGAAGCCTTGCTGGTAGAGTGAACCCACCACCGGAGGGTGGGTCGACGGCGCGCGAGGAGCGTTGCGCTGAGGTCCGGGGTTGTGGAAAAAGCTGGTGGGGGTGGTCTCAGGCTCTGAGAATAGGCTGGGCTTCTCTAGAATTTTGCTGGGGGTCTCTCGAGCTCTCCTCCTCTCTCCGACGCTCTCCGTTCAATTTAGATCTCCTTCTCTCTTCCCGTTTTCTCAAGGTTCTTAAGGGGTGAAGGATGCTGTTAGATCCATGGCGACGTGGCTGACAGTTAGCCAGCTCGTGGGGAAGGCAGAAACGGGGAGATGGGTGCAGTTGGCTCGTCGGAATTATTTTCCTAATTTCCTAAAGTTTTTGGTTGAAGGAGAATAGGAAGTTATTGGGTTGTATTGGGCCTGTGGTCTAGGTTTAACGGGTTTGACTGTTTTTTGGGCTTTTGTTGTTTCTTTTTTTTTTTTTTTTGGTTTTGCTTTAGTGTTTTGGTTTTTTGTCTTTAAGTTTTTTAATTATTTGGTTTGGTGATTTTAATTAAGTTTTAATTTTGTGATTTTGAAGTTTAATTATTTTAAAATTAGGGTTTTTAGGGGTTTGAATTTAATTATGAGATTTTAAGTTAGTTTCTTTTGGGATTAATTAAATGATTTAGGGTTTTTAGGTTTTAATCATTTTAGGTTTTTGTGACTAAATTAATCAGTTTTAAATTAAGATCTTCAAGATTTTAATTATTTTAGAGGTTTTTTGGATTTTAATTAGAATTTTTAGTTTAAATTAAGGTTTTGGGTTTTAATTAAAGTTTTTGGGTTTTAATTTAATTTTTTAGATTTTAAACATGGTTTTTAATTTAATTAGGGTTTTTTGGATTATAATTAAAGTCTTGAGTTTGAATTAGGATTTTTAACTTAATTAAATGACTTTAGGATTTTTTTTGAGTTTAATTTAGGTTTTCTTTGAAATTAAATGGATTAAAGTGGTTTAAAAATGGATTTTATTTGGTTTTGACTTTAATTAGGGTTTTCATTTGATTAATTTGGATTTTAAATGTTTTTACGTGGATTTTGCTTGATTTGTTTTTTAAATTAGGGATTTAATTAATTAATTTGAATTTTAAGTGGAATTAGGTGAATTTTGTTTATTTTTGGTTTTAATTAGTGATTTTACTTAATTAATTAAGGTTTTATGTTGATTTAGGTGAATTTTGTTTATTTTGGTTTTAATCTAGTGGTTTTTACTTGGATTAATTTAGAGTGGGCTTGTGTGGGCCTAGTGTGGGTCTAGTAGGCTTGTGTGGGCTTAATAGACTTGTGTGGGCCTAAATGGGTTTAAGGTTATATGGAGTCAGGGTTTCGGAACAATGGTTGTAACTAAAGCATCTTCTAGAGAAACCTGCTGTCAAGTAATTGCAAAATCGGAATGTCTACAATACCAAAGATATGATGAAAACATACGTCTTTGCAAATATATTTATCGATGAAGTCATGAAAATTTTACGAAGATGTACCTTCTCATGAATTCTTATTTTTCTGGTAGTAACTTTCTTATCTTCTCCAGGTGGATGTGGAAGTCCCACACTCTTCGGGAGGTCTCTTTCTTTATAATTGGGAAGAAGCTCAAAGGTGAAAGTCAAAAAAATAACTTTATAGATTTCTTGGTGGGGAAGCATGTAGAATGGGCCTCCAGAGCAGATGGATGTCTCAAGAGGGCCTTTCTTCACGGTATTATTCAGGAAAACGCTTGGATTGAAAGATGCCCTTCTGTCTTCATGTCGTCTGCAAGCCCTTGTAGGTATTATGTGGATTCCACGATATAGCCCCGTAATGGACCGGGTTAGCTTATCCCAACTCAACGTTGGTAGACACGTGGTAACTCCTCTCCCTTTGTTTTGATGGTCGCTCTACTTTCGTCTCATTTACCTGGCTTTTGCTTTTGGATTCCTTGGAGGCATCAATGAAAAAGAAGAATAAGAGCGTGTTTCTTTGACAAAAAAAAACCAATGCATGTGCGATGGCAGCACGAGTCCAAAAGTTTCCATTTTTTATTTAAAATTATTAGTATGGGTCCCAAACCTGATTCCTTCGGGAGGGAAGGATGCAAAGCAAAAGCAAACATCCTTTGAGGAAAGTACCACTTGACATCAAGCTTGATTTTTTTTAGGTAAAA
This sequence comes from Posidonia australis, assembly GCA_024699735.1. Taxonomy (NCBI): domain Eukaryota; kingdom Viridiplantae; phylum Streptophyta; class Magnoliopsida; order Alismatales; family Posidoniaceae; genus Posidonia; species Posidonia australis. The sequence continues at coordinate 5,134 of JAMKQA010027481.1, forward strand.
GTCATTGGACTAATAAGAGGGGATTAAGAAGAAGAGGAGGAGGAGGAGGAGGAGGAGGAGTAAACAGAGATGGCTGGAAGTCATGGCTGTAGAGATGAGGATGACTCTGACGATGTCAATCATTCTAAACATGGAAAGATCCTCTTGGGTTCTGATCAGAAGAATAAGAACAACAACGGCGACACCAACAACAATGGAGGAAACCCTCCACCACCAGACCTCGAGTCTTTCGCTCGCAGGTATATATAATAATCTTCTAACTCTTAACTATTCCATTCTACGTATCATCATTTCAATGTTCTTCCTGTCCTTGTACGGCTGTGGAGGCACTTCTATATCATCATGCAGTTACCAGTTGGAGGCACTGGAGAAGGCGATGAAGCAGAACACGATCGTCTTCCTGGACACGGGCTCCGGCAAGACCCTCATCGCCGTCATGCTCCTCCGCAACTACGCCCACCTCATCCGCAAGCCTTCCACTTCCATCGCCGTTTTCTTGGTCCCCACCGTCGTTCTGGTCTCCCAAGTAACCGATTTGCTTATTTATACTCACCTGATCTCAATATGTTGCTTTTTTATTGCCTCATTCATGCTGCTGTCTCTCTGTTTTTCTTTCACACACACACACACACACAGCAAGCCGATGTTATAGTGATGCACACCGACCTTAAAGTTGGAAGGTTCTACGGTGACATGGGAGTAGACTTCTGGAATACTTCCATCTGGAAGCAGAAGCTCCAAGAATTTGAGGTACTAAGACCCTGACAACTTGTCATATGATTTCTGTGTCCTTTTCTTTTTTTCAGTTTAAAAAAAAAACTAAATTTTAGAATGGGAAAATACGTACATATTACCAGGGGCACTGGGATTTGATAAAATAGTTGCCATAATCTCCCCCCTTTTTTAAGTAGGACAATGATTGATCAAACATCTACAGTGATACTGACGATAAATGCACTAACTCAATACGCAAAAGATAAATGATAGATTTCTTCATCTCCTCATTGACCATTTATTTTGAAGATCAGGGTCACTCAGTGGCATAGCTTTTAAGAAATATAACATCAAAGGATTTCATGATGATTCACAACTCTTCTTCCAATCGAGCTGTTTGAATGTTAAAGTGAGCTTTGCTTGACTAGAAGTGTAGGAATGTAGTGTAATATGTCGCTTATGGTTTCTCATAAATAGCATTTTGATCTTAAATTAATTAATCAACTGAAATAAGTTCACATCCTTCAATTTTTGTTGTCTTACATAATCAGTTCCATTTCTGTAATGTTCTTTTCTTCTACCATGTAGCAACTAAGATGTTACTCTTCCCATGATATAAAGTTGTAGGAGACTTTTTTCTTAAACAGGTATTTGTAACTACACCTCAAATTCTGTTGAATAATTTGAGGCATAGTTTCTTTAAACTAGAAGATATAAAGCTACTAATATTTGATGAATGCCACCATGCCAGAGGAAAGCACCCCTATGCCTGTATTATGACAGTGAGTTTCATTCCTCTTCCACATTTAGTAACATTGAAGTGCTCTGCTCAACAGTGGCCAGTCAATTCCTTTTAAAGCTTTTGTGATCTATATAATATAGTTTGTTTAGCTTCTCATTTGATTGGGTCTTATGTAATCATTATAATTTTTTTATAAACTTCATATATAATTATTAAATTTATTGTATATTGTGGTTGTTTGAATGCTCCCATGACTGAATTTAGATAATCTGTTTTTTCCTAGTTCATTTTTTGATGCTCAAGCAATGAATTTAAATGAGATATCAGATGCAGGGTTACACACTAGTAGGCTAGTAGTGTTCTTTATATATATATATATATATATATATATATATGTATGTATGTATGTATGTATGTATGTATGTATGTATGTATATAGGCAAATTATCAGGTAAGATTTGTTCTTACTTTTGTTTGGTAAAGTTCCTGATCATCTACCATAAAGATTACATCCTATGTCTGAAATTAAATCTAGATTTTAAATTAGCAAAATTACTTATGTTGTATTGGTGATTTTTCAAATTTTCATTTTCCCTCTATTTTCATTTATTGATAAATTTTTATGGTAATTAAATTGCATTAATATCCTGGTACACATTAATATTCCTTATTATATAACAATAATCAAATTTTTTTATTCGTAACGTTTTAGTTTTTTAAAAGTGGCTTATGGTTTGTGATTTTTTCCTATTTTAGTGGATGGCTATGATTTTAGATTTGTGTCAATAATCAATTTTTTTACGTATATGTATGTATGTATGTATGTATATATCGTGTTATTGAAATATAGACATCTAACACAAATTGGCAATAAACTGAGGAAGGTTTATCTATATATAACCACAAGTCCAATCCTTACTTTTTTTAAATGTAGAATTATTCCAATACTTTCCTTCATTTGTGACCTCTTTTAGGTTTGTTAGAGTTCTCTTATTATCTTGTATTAGTTGTAGTAGATTATTGAGTTATTGGATATCTATTTAGTCTAAGGTATTTAGTGACTCATATAAGTATATAACTACTCATTACAGAATGACATTAGACTCTATTTTTCCTCTAATCTTAACATGGTATTAGAGCTTGGGTTTAAACCATAATTTTTTTCACCCCCACCACCACCTGTCGGCCTCCTCATTGCTGAAACAGTCCCTTCGCCGCCAGATTAGCCTCCTCCCGCCACTGTCAGCAGCTACAACACCTCCTCTTGCTGTCGTTCCCTTCCATCCTCCCTCCCGCCATTGTCAAGGCAGCCCTTAGCTGCCATCGATTGTTACTGTAGTAGCGGAAGGGGGGCGTCGGCGGCCCCACTCCTGCTGGAGGGACAATCTAGCCCTTCTTTGCCACCATCCGGTGTCCCAAGCCATGGTGTAGGCCTTTTCGTGTCTTCTCTTCCTCGTGTGTGCGTAGATACGTGATATCTACACGTGCTTGTGCCTCCGGATTGTGTGTTGGTGTCTCCGGAAGGTGATTGGGAGTTGTTTTCCGTCGTATCTACATCAAATCAGGTTTTTTCTTCACACGTATAGCAAAATCAGATCATAAATTCTTTTATTTATGATGGCTACACGTGAGTCTTTGGTGAAGCACCTCAGTGGAACCTTTGAAAAACTGAATGGCAAGAATTATCTCCTTTGGACACAAAGTTTTGAGATGTTTATCATTGCCCACCGTAAAATTAGTCGTCTCATTAAACCTCCTTTAGACGGTAAAGACGTCATATATGATGACTGGTTCACGGATGATATAACTATTGTCTTTTGGATGGTCAATAGTATGGAACCTACTGTTGCTTGTGGAGTTATGATATTGAGACCTGCAAAGAAGATATGAAATACATTGTGTCTTACTTATGGTCATGAAAAGAATATCTCTAGAGTCTTTGAGGTATATGAGCAGGTGTTCACTGTTTGTCAAGGTGATCGGCCTGTTCTAGAGCATTTTACATTATTGAAGGTCTTGCTTGATGAGCTCGAGATATACCAACTCTTGACTGTAGACATCAGTTAGATGAGACAATATCGTAAAGAACTAGCTATGGCGATCTACTTCTTTAATCTGTCTTTTGATTTTAGTTCTTAGATCAGAGGACATTTTAGGAGTTGATAGTATACTGGATCTATAGGCGACCTTTGCTCGTGTCTTGCGTATCTCTACAGCGATTCCTTCTCCAGTTCCTGATCAATCTGCTATGACAATTACACGCAGTAGAGGACGTAGTGGCCCATGGGGGGTGGTTGTGGTCGTATTGATACTGAAGGACGCCTTCGTTACACTCATTATGGTAGGATAGGTCATTAGGTTGATAGGTGTTGAGACTTGATTGGCCGTCCTTTCACTGTACATGTTACAATTGAGTCTACATCAGCTACTTTCACTAGTGATGAGCAGATAATTACTATTTGGCAGGTTGATTATAATCGACTCCTACAGTTAAAGGTTATTGACTCTACCGTCATTGTCTTTCATTCCACTTTTACAGGTGAGAGTGTCCTTTTAGCATTTAGGTATTCCTTCTGGATAATTGATTCCAGTGGTGTCTTGGATATATTTATTTAAAAATTGTGGTCATATTTATTAAGTACTCAAAACTTTTATTGTTAAAATAAAAAATCAATTTGGTGTTACTCTCAAGTATTTACGTATATATAATACAATGAAATTTGTTTAATACAAGGTCAGGTCTTATTGTGTATCCTTAGATATTATACATCAGACTACTTGCCTCCACACCTTTCAACAAAATGGAGTGATGGAACGTAAATTCAGGCATATACTTGACGTTATCCATAATATTATGCTCCACATGAAAGTTCTAAAACACCTCTGGTCTGATGTTGTTCTTACTGTCACATATCTCATAAATTGGATGCCTTCCACCTCTTTAAGGGGTGAAGGTCCATTGTGGTGTCTTCAAAAGGATGCCACATTATTTTCTTTAACCCTTAGAGTTTTTGGTTGTGTTGTCTTTGTCGAGGATATCTCCTTTGGACTTGATAAATTATCTCCCAAAGTTATAAAGTGTATTTTTGTGGGGTACTCGAGAATTCAACGGGGTTATTGGTGTTTTCATCTTCCGTCTGGTCGATATTTTGTGTCTACTGATATTACCTTCTTTGAGTTCATGAGTTATTCTAGGGATTCTGTGTCTGTGGATGAGTATGTGCCTCTTCTATCTGTTGTTGAGCCTCTTATTGGAGATCCTATTGACACCTTTGTTGGTTTGTCAGATGCCCTTCGTTCCTTGCAAGTATATCGACGCCGTTAGGAACCATCATTGTCTCCCGTGAGAGAATCGACTTCTTTTGCGAATGTAAATCTTCCTCCAAGTGATTTAGATCTTCCCATTACTCTACGAAAAGGTATTTGTTCTTCTACAACTCATCTAATTTCCAATTTTGTGTTATATGAGTCCCTTTATCATCGTTTCCGTGCCTTTGTCTTGTATCTCTCGTCTGAATTTATTCCCAAAAATCATTAAGAAGTACTCTTACTTCCACAATGGATGAGAAGGTAGCTGCGTCAACAACTCGTGGCATTTGGAAGTTGGTGACTCGTCCTGTTGGAGCTAATATAGTGACTTATTGATGGGTTCACACTGTCAAGTACAAAACTGACAACACCATTGACCAATATAAAGTCAGATTGGTGGCTCAAGGTTTCACTCAGATACACGGGATTGATTATGATCAGACATTCTTCTAAGTTAACTGTCTCAATTCTATCAGAGTGATTTTGTCCATTGTTATCAACTACTCTTGGGATCTGTGTCAGTTAGATGTCAAGAATGCATCCTTATATGGTAATCTAATAGAGTCTGTGCTTATGAAGCAACCTCTAGAGTATGTTGCTCAGGCGGAGAAAAAAGTATGCAAGCTAAAGAAGGCGATTTATGGTATAAAACAGAGTCACAGAGCATGATTTGAAAAATTCAGTAAAGTGGTGATGAATGAGGGCTTCCAGAGGTGTGCTGTTGATCACTTAGTTTTCTACAGAAAGACCGATCGTGGATGTGTGTTTCTTGTGGTTTATGTTGATGATATTCTGGTGACTGGTAATGACAAAGAAGAAGTAAAAGAACACCTTAGGACATATTTTGTTACTAAAGACATGAGAAAGTAAATGTATTTTCTCGACATAGAGTTCATTTATGCAAATGAAAAATTGATGTTATCTCAGAGAAAGTACGTCCTTAGCTTCCTTTAGGAGACTTGCCTCTTAGGATGCAAACTAGAGGGTATTCTTATTGAGCAGTCTTCACCCTTTTGAGATACTAGTTTAGAGCTGTTAGAGGACTCGGGTCAGTATAGGAGGTTGATTGCCAAATTTGTCTATTTGATAGTGACTCGGCCAGACATTTCGTATGCAGTCAGCTTACTTACTTAGTTTATGCATGAGCCTAGAAGATACACTAGAGTAAGATACACTGGAGTGGAGCATTGTATGTTCTTTCTTATGTTAAAAATGTTCCAGTAGAGGTTTGATCTACAATAAAAATGGTCATGTGGATGTTATTGCGTATTCAGACTTAGGATATGCAGGAGATCAAGGAAATAGGAAGTCCACATCTGATGCACTTATGTACGAGAGAATCTTGTCACTTAGCGTAGTAAAAACAAAATATGGTATCTCGATCTAGTACATAGGCAGAATATAGGTCCATGGCACAGACAGCTTGTGAGATGATCTAGATCATATCTCTCTTATTAAAACTTAGTTTTTCATCTGAGACGCTAATGCTAATGCATTGTGACAATCAAGCAATCATTTTCATTGTTAATAATCCCACCTTTCATGAGCACACTAAGCATATCGAGGTCGATTGCCATTATGTTTGGGATATGGTGATGAAAGGAGTTATCTTTACCCCTCAATACTCAATCATCTGAGTAGGTGACAGATGATTTCTTAAAAGGATTGAGTGTTAGAGTGTTTAAGTCTTTGTGTAACAAGTTAGGAATGGTTGATATGTATGTTTCAACTTGAGAGAGAGTGTTAGAGTTCTCTTATTATCTTATATTAGTTGTAGTGGATTATTTGGTTATTAGATATCCATTTAGTCTAGGATATCTAATGACTCATATAAGTATGTAAGTACTCGTCATAGAATGACATTAGACTTTATTTTTCCTTTAATCTTAACAAGGTTCAACAAGTTTCTCTTTTTGGACATAGATGGATATGTGTGGACTTGGACTTGTTTGGACTTTTTTTTGTTTTGTTATCATGTTAAAATATAGACATCTAATACAAAATCAATAGACAATGAATAGAGGAATCCATCTATATATTAACTATAAGTTAAAGTCTACTTTTTTTCAATGTGGAACTACTCTAACACATATTATTTTGTGGTTTCCATGGAGCAAATTTGATAGTTTATTCTAAGAACTCTTGTTGATCTACTGATTTTACGTAAAGATGTTGATCTTTAACCATATTTGCCAAGTTTTTTAGTCTATTTGTTGGTCGTCTTGAAAATTCTGCTACATATAAATTTCTGTAAAAATGTCCACCTTGACTACATTTTTCTAGAATATTAGCCTATTTGTTGGTTGTCATTTAAAAATTCTGCTACATATAAACTACTAGTGCAATTGCATTTTACATTCATGTATGATTTAACAGGAGTTCTATCATAAATGCTTGTCTTTACGCTCGGTGCATCTACCAAGGATATTTGGCATGACAGCCTCACTAATAAATTCAAAAGGTAAATCTTCTTCGCACGCCCCCCCCTCATGCAAGAGTTTCGTGATTTCCGTTCTAACATTTCATTTGTCTTGTGTATTCAATTACATTAATCTTGTTTTCTCAAGTTGAAGCTGTTATAAGCACAATTTTTTCCATATTATTTTTGCAGGGTCAAGCTCTCGTATTGCATACGAAAAACAAATTCATGACCTTGAAAATCTTATGAATTCAAAGGTTTGTTGGAAATATACTACTTTGTTTGTGAAATCACGTGCGATGTGAGGATGGAATGCATTACAACCACTTACTCTTTTCTTTAAAGAAAACGGATATAAAAAAGCTAGTCTCCTAGTTTGTTTATTTAAGAACAAGTAATTGCACTGTTGCTTCATTTGGCCTCTACATTTGTGGTTGTGCCACGTTTATTTGTGAGCATGTACACTGATTTTTGTATGTTTTACCGCAAGTTGTTTGTGATGTCTTACTGTTTGAATGGAAATAGTCAATGTAGTCTGTAACTTTGTATACTTGTAGTGTGTGGACATTCATAGCACATTGACTCATTGTGATGAATTGTTGATTGGATGGCAGTAAGCTGCATTATATGCGGCACTTTACCCTGACTAATCCTACATATCACTTGTATAATATGCACATGCGTGTTCCTAATTTCTCTTATACCCACTCAATACCACCATGTAAGTTAAATTTTCATTGCTTATTGATGAGTTTGTTCCCTTCTAGGTTTGGTTGTCAATCTTTTTACAGTCAGTCTCCTTGAAGTGATTTTTCTGTTGAAGGTTGACTTATTTCGTCGATTGTTTTGGCTGTAGGTGTATACTGTTGCAAATGAATCTGTCTTGGCGGATTATTTATCATTTTCAACCATAAAGGTTAAGCTATATGAACAAGCTGATATTCCTCAAAGTTTATTCCTGTGCTTATCTGATCGTTTGAAGCTATTAAAACTCAAGGTAGTTGTCTTAATTTTGTGAACACTTGAAGAGCTTCCTGCTCTTTGCTTTTTTGTGCTGTCCTTTTTTTAGTATCTTTATTTTACTCAACAAGTTGTGGCAATTGCTAAACACTAGTTGAAAAATGTTACCAAATAAGATCTTTAGTGTAATGTTCAAGACTTCAAGTAAATTTAAGAAGCATATGATACGGTATCTTTTTTAGGTAATTTCTAGCATAATTTGCTGAATCATATTACACTAAGTTGTGTCATATAGGGCTTTTCTATGACTAGCAAATCTTTATTTCGTGCTACTATCACTACATAGTGGGAAACCTCATATATATATATAGATATGTGATCATTTACATTGGCAATCTTATGTGTGTCCCAAATGGAGAGATTGGCAATACTCTACCACATTAAAGGGATTTAACTAGCTTTTATTATCAGCACATGGTTGCTATATCTCATATAGTGTTGTACTTATTTTGCTTTTAATATTTTGATATGAGCTGTTTTTGGTTCTGAGATAAGATATTTTTGGCTTTAAATTATCAGCATCTGCATGAACTCAAACAACTCGGGCTTGGTGCGTCGGCTGAGGACAATGCATCAAAAAGGATATCTAAGTTGCATGATACGTTCATATTCTGCTTAACAGAATTGGGTGTTTGGCTGGCTAGGACGGTAGGTTTGCTTATTCTTAAGTATTTTTGTACTATTACAACCAATAGTTGATCACAGTGCCTTTGTTTTTTACACCCATGTGCTTGACATTTTACCATAAAAAATTTGCATTGGGTCAGTGGATCCTTCACAGTAATGTATTCAATTCTTATTTCTTGTCTACACTCGTATACCTTTTTTTACATACACATGCTCGAAAATCTACCACTAAAAAATGCTGGGGTCGATAGGGTCCTTTGTTCATTTTTTCCCCTTCCATATAAGTTATTATCAATCTATCTTTATGCCCTTCATATGAAATCCACTAAATGACATGCCTACAATCTTCACTTGAGCTGTAATAGTGAAATTACAAAGCCCTGGACAACTCAACTACTTGAGTTGATATGTATGGATTAAAAAGTTGCTTTAGCCTTTTTTTTGTTTGACAGGCAGCTGAAACTCTCTCTTGCAAAGAAAATGACATTTTTTTCTGGGGGCATGGGAAAGATGTGTCTGAAGAAAAAATTATTCAAAACTTCAGTAAAGATGTGGTCGATTCTTTTTGTCAATACCTCTCAGCTGGTATAGTTCAGTTCATTTCTCTCCATGTATTTCTTCTGCCACATAGTTTTCTATAATTGTCAATCAACTTACATATTGCAGTTTGTCTTATCAATGAGCATACTTAGTATGGTTTTTTTAGTGGCATTTCGCTCTTTTCTTTCTTACATGTATGACATAATTCAGAATCATTCACAAACACTGCAGATGATATTTTGACATCCATTTTCCTTTGGAGATCAACTTTTGTATCCTGTTGATTTATATACTATAATGAGCTCCTCATCTTTGTGTTGCTAAATAGATTTCCAGATCACCTTATGTGGGTTTTATTTGGTGCATCCATTAGCTGGTGTTCATAAGCCGAAATGGCAGTGCGATTACAGAGTTTTTCAGGTTGTTTTTGTTTAGCTGTCAGAAGATGGAATTTAAGTATTTAAGACCACCTTTTTGTCTGAAATTTTAAGTAAAATATATTTAATCTATTTCCTAATGTCAACCATGTTTCTAAGCATCTTTGTTTATTTTCAAAAATTTATCATTTGTTTGTTTTCATTCTTCAAATATGTAACAATTATCTACATAATGATGGTCAGATCATTGCATTGGCAGAGATTTTAAAGCTGATGTAGATGCTGGGTTTATTACAACCAAAGTTACCTGTTTGATTCTTTCACTCGTGGAGTATAGGTAGTATAAGGTTCTGTATGTCTTAGATTAACTTATTAATTTTTTTGGTTGTCAATATGATATTTGCTTGGCCTTTTGTATTAGAAAAATGTGTTCATCCTCAAGAGAAAAGAGTTTGTTTCTTTTTATTATCATGTACGTAATTGTATGTATGCCATATGCATGTGTACCTGTTGCTAGCCTAAAAGTACCATTTATTCTCATACTATATAGAGTAATTGATGCCGTTCTAGTTAGGTTGTTATGAGAGAAAATCCAAAAGTTCTCTATTGATTAGTGAGGAATACATATATATAGGTATTAGACACCCCATGGATATATGGATATCCAATAACTCGTTTAACTACAAAATATATCCCAATTTATTCTAAAACTTCCCCTCAAACTTGAGCATACATATTAACCATGTCCAGTTTGTCACATAGAGACTCAAACATACCCACTGCAAGACTTTTGGTGAATATATCTGTTAGTTGCTCTGAAGAGTGCGTATATGGAGTAGATATAACTTCATTCATAACCAGATCTCTCACAAAGTGGCAGTCAATCTCGATGTGCTTTGTTCTTTCACGAAAGGTGGGATTGTTTGCGATAAAGATCGTAGTTTAATTATCACACCTCATAGACATAGGTACCTCAACATCACACCCAAGCTGCTCAAGCAGTGACTTCACCCACATCATCTCATACGCAGTCTGAGTCATAGATCTGTACTCCGACTTTGCACTAAACCTGGACACCACATTTTGTTTGTTGCTTCGTCGGGTAACCAAATTGTCTCCCACATACGTAAAAAAATCGGATGTGGATTTTCTATCACCTGCATATCTTGAATCTGAGTATGTCTCAACTCTGGTGTGATTATTTTTCCCCTTTCCTGGCGTCACTTTCACATAAGATAAGATCCGAAGAGCACCTGTCCAGTGTATCCTCCTAGACTCATGCATAAATTGGCTCAGAAGACTGACTGCATAAGAAATATCAGGTCGTGTCATCGTCAAGTAAATGAGTTTACCATCAGCCTACGGTATTGACCAGGATCCTCCAGTAGTTCTGAGCTGTTATCCCAAAAAGATGGTGATTGCTTGATAGGGGTGTTTTCTAGTTTGCATCCCAGAAGGTCTGTCTTCTTTAAGAGATCTAATACATACTTCCTCTGTGATAGAGTCATCCTACCATGTCCATATGCAAACTCGATCCCCAGAAAATAGCGAGGCTTTCCCATGCCTTTGGTCACAAAGTATCTGTGAAGATGAGCCTTTACTTCTGTAATTCCTTCTGTATTACTCCCAGTCACTAGAATGTCATCCATATATACAGCCAGTATGACACATCCACGACCTGTGCGCCTATAAAACACTGAGTGGTCTACTGTACACCTCTGAAAGCCACCATCAAGTACCACCTGGCTAAACTTCTCAAACCACGCCTTGAGACTTTGCTTTAGCTCATAGATAGTCTTTCGTAATCTGCATACACAATCCTCCCCCGAGCAATGTACCCCGAAGGCTGTTCCATCAAGACTGTCTCAGTCAAATCGCTATAGAGGAAGGCATTCTTGACATCAAGCTGGCACATATCCTAGGAATTATTCAATGCAAGAGACAACAACACTCGAATAGAATTGAAACGAGCAACCGGTGAAAAAGTTTCCTCGTAATCGATGCCATATGTCTTGAGTAAAACCCCGAGCAATCAGTCTAGCTTTGTATCTGTCAATGCTGCCATCTGCTTTGTATTTGATAGTATACACCTACTTGCAGGTGACCACTGTAGCCCCAGCAGTGCGGGCCACTAACTCTTATGTGCCACGACTAGTAAGTACCGCAATCTCCTTATCCATAGCAGCCTTCCAATGTGAAAGAGAAAGTGCCTCCTCGTAATTCCTGGAAATGGTTTGAGAATAGAGGGACAAGGCAAAACTACAGAAACGAGGGTGTAGAGCATCATAAGATACAAAATGAGAAATAGGATGAATTGTACATGAACGAGTACCTTTTCGAAGGGCTATAGGCATGTCTGAGGAACTAGTGGACGGATTTGCATTTGCAGAGGAGGGTGATCCGTCGTGAGGAGGTCCTGGAGGATGTTGCCGTTGACGATATACCTGCAAGGATGAAGACGTTGGTGGTGGAATGGCCGGTGTAGACTGAGGATAAGCATGTTGCAACTCGACAATCGAAGGAATAGAGACAGACACACTGGACGGTGGAGGAACACTGTAATATGGTTCAGACTCGAAGAAAGTAACATCTACAGAAACATAATACCGACGAGTGAGAGGATAAAAACATCGATAATCCCTTTGAGTTCGCGAATAACCGACAAAAACACACTTCATTGCACGTGGGGACAGTTTGTCCAATCCAGGGGAAAGGCTCTGAACAAAGGCCACACACCCAAACACCCTCGGTGTCAAGACTAAATAAGGTGGAATCTGGTTGTAAACGACGAAGTGAAACCTCCCCATTAAGTAGGGTAGTAGGCATCCTGTTGATAAGATAGGTAGCTGTAAGCACAACATCAGCCCAAAGATGTTTTGGAACCTGCATATGCACCATAAGTGTACGAGTGACATCTAGAATGTGCCTATGTTTACGTTCTGCAATCCCATTTTGCTGTGAGGTATGAGGACAGGATGTCTGATGGATGATACTTAGTGAGGCACATATAGAAGTGACGTTAGAATGCATAAACTCAAGTGCATTGTCAGTTCTCAAAAACTTAGGAGTCGCATCAAAATGATTCTTAATTTCTTTAAGAAAATTTCTGAGTACATCATGAATATGATTTCGATCTTTCAACAAATATACCCAGGATACTCGAGAAAAATCATAAAAAAAAACAATATAGTACCTATGACCCGACACAGACTGGACTCTAGATGGACCCCATACATCACAACGAACCAACTCAAATGCTGTGCTACTAGACATTAGACGCAACTTTTTAAACGAAGCACGATGGTGCTTACCTAACTGCCACGACGCACAATCAAAACGAGACACGGACTGCCACGGTAAGGTCTTCTGGAGTTTCTGATGAGACGGATGTCCCAGTCTATTGTGCCACAAGGAAGAAGACTCAACAATAGATGCTGTAGAAGCTAAGCCTTGAGGAATCTCATCACGAATTAACAGGTACACTCCATTTCCTCGATCACGGTCCAAACCAATCCTTCTCCTCGTCTGTAAATCCTGAAAGGTATAGTGAAAAGGGGAAAAAGTCACACTACATTTGAGTTGTTTTGTAATAGCACCAATAGACAATAAATTTATAGGAAAATCAGGGACAAAAAGGACACTCTCTAGTGGTAACTGTGAAGAGACGTGGACCATCTCCTCACAAGAGACTGGGCAAGTTTGGCCATCAGCAATCGCGACAGTCTGAATATCCGATAACTGAGATAATTGTGTAAACAAACGACGAGTACCTGACATGTGGGAGGAGGCGTCGGAATCAATGATCGAGGAGGAGTCTCTTGAGGCAAATAGGACACTAGTACCTGAAGTGTTGGCATGTGTGGTTGTGGTAGTGGAGTCAGTGACCTTTAGCTGCTGAAGTCGCTCGTAATCAGCCTGTGATACAGTGAATGTCGGTGGCTCAGTAGTAGCAACAGATATGGGGGTCTCTGTAGTCATATTAGTCGTTTGAGGACGACCAATAATATCCCAGCATCGCTCAACTCGGTGACCCAACCGTCCACAGTGTGTACAACGTGGCTGTCCTCAGGTATCGCCACGACCACGTCCTCCTCGTGCACCACCACGTCCACGTCCACGGGTGACTGTCATGGCAGAAGGCTCTGACACTGTATGAGAAGTAGCAGTAGACACTCGCATAGCCTTGCTGAACGTGGTATGAAGATTTGGTAGTACATTAGTAGCCAATACCTGTCCTCGAATCTGTGATCTGAGATCTGGATTCAGGACAGAGAGAAACACAACAACCACTAGTTCTTCACGGTACTGACGTAGGCGGGTGATATCAACCGTCAGAGGTTGATGAATATCCAACTCCTCTAGTAAGGCTCGAAGAACAGTGAAGAGATCCTCAATAGATCTGTCCCCCTGCCGTAGAGTGAAAAGTTGTTTATAAATCTGACAAACTCTGGAAATATTCTTTTTATATTCATAAGTGAGTCGAAGAGTATCCCAAATCTTCTTTGCTGGCCGCAATGATATGACACCACGCACAACAGAAGACTCTATACTGTTAGCCATCTAAGTAATAACCGTCGCATCATCGGCCAACCAATCTTCATAAATGTCAGATTTGATATTAGGAGGAGGATCTGTAAGGTGTTTCAATTTTCTGTGTGTCAAAACAAATGTCTCAAAACTCTGGGACCACAGATAATAGTTAGGGCTAGAGAGTTTATCAGAGGTATTATTCATGTTTTTAACAAATGAATCACGGGATGACATCCTCATTGATTTTCAGTAGCAAATCATAAATAGATGGTCTGAAAACGACGGAAAAAATAGACCAATTGCTCACCACGGTGTGTAGATATGACGTATCCACACACAACACTAACTGAAGACTGGAGAAGGGTCTAAAACATGGCCAGGAAGGACTGGACTGCCTTAACAAGTGGACGGGAGAGACAACCAGGCATCACCGGTGACACAGCATGCGTCGGTGACGCTGTACGGCAGGCGACGACGGCGGAACGACCGGCTTGCACTGTAGGCCACGTACGGGCCTGTCGGCGGTGGAGGAGGCCTTGGGGCACGCAGGCGGGAGGCTTGGAGGTAGTGAGAGGGTAAGAGGGCATGTCCGACGCAGGTTAGGCGGTCGGCGGCGAGTACGGCGGTGGCAGGCGGTTAGGGTTTTTTTTGTGTTTTCTCCGTATGCTCTGGTACCATGTTATGAGAGAAAACCCAAAAGTTCTCTATTGATCAATGAGGAATACATATATATATGTATTAAACACCTCATGGATATATGGATATCCAATAATCCGTTTAACTACAAAATATATCCCCACTTATTCTAATATAGGTCATTTCTTTTTTTTTTTTAAACTGGTAAAAAAAAAGTGGATCTTTCGAATACATATTCCTCTGTTGACAACCTGCTATTCCCATGTTTAATTGAATTTAATTCAAATTGTATAAATAGATTCATAAGTCCTTGTTGTTTCTAAAAATTACTGTTAGATATTAATAATCTTCAATGTATTTCATATTTTTACCGTTAGATATTTCTATGATCTAGTAAGATACTACAACTGCTGTTTTTACTATTTATGACTATCCATGCTTCCGACTTGACTAACATGACTTGGCACACAGTACGTTACGTCTTAAACCCCATAATTGACGTTTCTCATGGTGTAGCCTGAATGTACTTTAGTTTTTTCTAGTTGGAGTACACCAACAATATACTTTTATGATGTGGCTTTCTTTACATTGAACAGACTAGAGTCTGTACTTCTTAATGATTCTATTTTACAAATAACGTGATGCTTAAATCCATCTACAAATACAACAAAAAGGACCCCTTCTGTTGAAGTCTGCTTGTGGTTGTTTCTTATATGTTGTCTTTTCGGTCAGTTTTTCCTACCCGACAGCTATCTAATCTTGAATCAATTTTTTCAATTGAATTTCTATTTAATTAAATCTCTGCTGCTTTTGTTTCTAGACACACATATGGAGCACCAAATACTATTTCCACGTATTTTACTATCCTCTGGCTTATGCATTCTTGTGTTTTTTAAAAATTTTCCCTAAGCCACACTGGAGTATCCATTTTTAGGTCACTCTTCCGAAAGAATTGCATTTAGTATTATTGTTTGAGGATGACAACTTGGGATTATAATATTATTAGACAGTAGCGACTGGACTCTTTTCTCTACTTGTCTTCTTCCATTTAGGCCAGTTTTTTCCTTTTATGTGCCTGCTCTCTTTCCTTTTATCTTAATACTTTGAACTAAGTTACTTTGATGTGTAATTCTTACTCTCAACATCATATACAAGTCCTTTAACACATAGTTATCTAATTGTCTTGATATGTGTCTAAACTTTTTTTGTCTTATTTTCAGGGCAGTGAAGAATTTGAGGTGCATAGTATTTGTTGAAAGAGTCATAAGTGCCATTGTCCTGAAAACCCTTTTGTCTGTACTTCCTCAGTTGACAGGATGGGGAACTAAATACATGGCAGGAAATCGTTCAGGGATGCAGTGCCAGAGCAGAAAAGAGCATCAATCAATAGTGGACTTATTCCGTGATGGAGAAGTGATTTAATACATAAGTCATCTTTTATTTTTTTGAAGCATTGTCTTAGTATCAAGTTGAAATTCCTGTACTCTCTTTACAGGTCAACATTATTGTAGCAACTCAGATTCTTGAAGAGGGGTTGGATGTCCAAAGTTGCAACCTGGTCATCCGATTCGACCCATCTCCCACAGTCTGTAGTTTTATACAATCCCGAGGTCGTGCTAGAATGCAAGGATCAGATTACCTCCTAATTCTCAGGAGGTTAGCATCTTCCTTTTTGCCTTCCTCTGTTTGTATTTTTTATTCAACTTTTTTGTTGTAGGTAACTTAGTTAATGTACTTTAGGTGTATTTTTGTGTCCTGCACATTTGAGAGATATTGTATGAGTATGAGATAGTTCATTATCAGAAACATAGTGATATTGATACCAATCCACTGAACAACTTGAAATCATGCTGTTTTACGATGGTAACATGCTTATATTTTGTAAGCAATCGATTAGCCAAGTGGTAGAGCCTCTTTACAGTTGTACTACTATTTTGTGGTTGGGGGTGGGGGGGTTGATCCCCATGGACGTCTGGAAAATGGTGTGTTTCGGGGAAAAATAGGTTGAGGTGATTTCAAACTTGAGTATTTGAGGTGGTGGTTGCAAGGGGCAACCATCATGTCATTTAAAAGAAGTAGCTTATATTTTTTTCCCACTTTATTTAATTTTTTAATCTTGCATTTCCCTTACTGCAAGTGTTTAAATACTCATGCTGTGTATATTTTGTTCAATTAACCATATTATCTTGGTATCCTGAAAAGAGAATCCTTTATATGGTTTACTTAATATCTATCTCTATTGTCATTACTTTTATAGATTTTTGTTTCGATGTCATCAAACAGGGGTGATTCATCCATGATTTCAAGAGTTTCAAATTATTTGGATAGTGGAGATATGATGCGAGAGGAGTCTCTACGGCTGACATCCATCCCCTGTGCTCCCCTCGAAGATGGAATGTGTGATGAAAGTTTTTATCGTGTTGAAGCAACTGGAGCAATTGTAACCCTAAGTTCTAGTGTAACTTTGATACACTTCTATTGCTCTCGGCTTCCTTCTGATGAGTGTGTTTTCAATATCTTTGTGCTTATGTTTTTAATTAAAAAAATTATAATATCATTAAGAAGAAGTTGGCTGTGGGAATACAATGCAGCAAGGGACCTTTGTGCTTATGTTCAAATGAATTTTTAGTTTTCAACATATAGGATTTGGTATTAGTTTAATTGTTCCTCACACTGCAGCTAAGCATTTTTTTAACATGTCCAGGTTCTTTAAGCCATTCCCAAGATTTGTTATGGAAAAAGGATCTAACTTCTGCACTTTACATCTTCCAAAGAGCTGTTCCATGCCCCCTATTTCTGTTGAGGGCAGTCACAACATGCTTAAACAACTTGTATGTCTTGAAGCATGCAAGAAGTTGCATGAGTGTGGTGCTCTAACTGACAATCTGTTACCCGTGCTTGATATGGAGGCTGAAGTTGATTCCCAGAAGTCTGGTAAGTTACATACTAATATACACCTTGAGAATAACTGTTTCAAGTCAGGAAAAATGTGAAATCCCAGAATGTTTTGCAACAAATAGCCACAGAATGAATTGGCATATGTAAAGACAAGATACTACATTAATTTCAGCGTAAATGTGAGGTTAACTGTGGTCTATGGAATAATTTTTGCAATCTTTCTTGTGGATGTCAAAATGCCATAGATCTAATTATAATTCTCTAGCAAGACATAGTGCAACCCAGGATTATTACTCTTTTTGCCTTTTTCATTCATGCTTATTTTCTCAGCTTATTTCTTTTTTTCCACTTATTTGTTTCAGGAAATCCTGTACGTTTTGAAAAGCAGGGTAAATATTTCCCGTCGGAATTGGTGGACTCATGGAAATCGTTTTCAGTTGTTGGGCTGTATCACTGTTACAAAATTGTATTTACCCAGAGCTTTAACTATGATTTTTCTGCCGACGACATTTTCTTTGTTGTTAAGTTAAATTTGGGTTGTGATTTTTCCAATACATCCTTCGATTTGGAAACTAGCCGAGGACATGTAAACATCAAAGTTGAATATATGAGTACAGTTCGTCTTAGCCCAAAAGAGGTGTTACCTAATCTCTTTCTTGACTCATCTTTACAGAAATGTATCTACAATGGATCTATTTGTGTTCATTTGTTTCCTATGACCTTTGCAGATTCGATCGGCAAGAAAATTTCAGGACATACTTCTTAACATCAGTGTTCATCATTCCTTCGATAAGTTAAAGTGTGCTTTAGACAATCTTTTTGAAGATGAATTTAATTTAAGGATTGCATATCTCCTGCTGCTGTCTACTAGGATTAATAATCGTTCTTCTATTGATTGGGTTTCTGTCGAGTCTGTGTTCTCCCAAGAAGAAATATCAAATCAGTATACATGTGAAGATGCTGATGTGCATCACTGTTCACAAGTTAAATGTCATTGGATACAATTTAAGAATAGTAAAGTTCGAAGTTGTATGATCCAAAATAGTGTTGTATACACACCTCATAATAACTATATTTACTGCATTACTGGGATATTTGATGAACTAAATGGCAAATCTGTTCTCAAGTGGAAAACAGGAGATGCCATAACATACGAGGAATATTATAAATCTAGGTATTTTCTAAAACTAACCATGTTTTTTTTTGTTTGGTTTTCATTGCATATTACTCTAAAAGTTTCTCTCTTGATGAAGGTATGGGATCACATTATCTCAACCTAAAGAATTCCTTCTTTCGGGGAGACATCCTTTCTTTGCTAAAAATTATCTCTTGAGTCAATTACATCGAGAGAAAGGTAAAGATTTTATTTTCCATCTCATTTCATTGGTTTTCTTATGTCATATAAACATGCCAATTAGGTTAAAAGGAAAGCTTTATACGATCCATTGTGCTTTATGGTACAAGGTGTTGGACAGTTAAAAAATAGCATGTTCAAAAGGTATGTGTAACCAAAATTAGGATGTTAAGATGGATGAGTGGGAATACATCAAGCGATA